>JAPEBW010000258.1:0-68439 GCA_027405785.1 Ophiocordyceps robertsii
ATTAAAATCGCGAAGGCCTTTTCTTCTTCTAGAGTAAGCTAGAAAGCGGCTTTCGCGGCGTATTAAGCCCGTCCTTAGCCCCTTAAGGGGACTCCTTCTTCCTATCTTACCTGGAGTAGCTCTATTTTTCGTTTTTATAGGACGTCGACTTCCTTAGCGAAATGCGGGACTATATAGTATAGCTACTTAGTAAGGCCGATCTATTTCTTAAGCTATTAAAGGTTTTTTAGGAACGCGATATCCCTTAAGGCTTATATACGTTCGTTTATATTTATTAAGCCGATAGCGTTTACCTTAAATCTAAGGAGCTATACGGATAAGTACGCTAAGAAGGACTTTAGTTTAGATAAAGTATTATTATAGTTATAAAAGGCGCGGAATATAGCCTTTAAATATTAAAGGTGTTCTTCGGCCGTGTTAAAGTAGATAATAATATCGTTAATATAAGCCGCCGCGTATTCTTAGTATTTACGGAGGACGTTATTAATAAACCTTTAAACGTATGCCGGGGAGTTCTTAAAGCTTATAAGTATTATTAGTAATCTTTTTAGCCTACGATAGCTTATAACCGTAAACCTTTCCCGGTAGTCTTAGTAAACTAAGAATTAATAGAAAAACGATCGTGCGTTTACCGCACTAATAAACTTCTTTCCTTAAAGGCGTTTAATTATATTGCTTTAAAGGGGCATTAAGTATACGTTTAAGGTAGTAACGGCGTTAATCCCTTATAAGTCTACGATTACTTATCCTTTCTCCTTTTTATTTACTATCTTTTATACTACGAATACTAGCGCTATAAACGGGGTTAGCTTATAGACTCGTTTTAATCGGCCTTATGCGGTTAGCTAGCCGAATATCGAATTTACTACCTTCTTATCTTTATCGCTTAATAGGTATAATCTTAATACGACTTATTAGTATTGCTATCCTTTTACTAAAGGAATGCGTATATATTTAGATTTGTTTATATATACTACTCCCTTATCCTTTTAAAGGCGGGGAAACGATTAAAGGATATCTTAGACTTTTAATACGTATTTTAAGTCTTTAGTATAAATCCGGACGCCCTTATTAGTAGTAAGTTCGGGTAGGTCCTTAGTTCGGCTAATTCCGAGTTTATAGTTTATAGTAAGATCTTTTTATAAGAAGTCCTTAGCGGGGTCTATTCTATCCGGATTTTCTATAAAGGCTTTAGCTAAGGGAGTAGTAGCGTCGACCTCCTTATATAGCTAAAACTACTCGTTAAGGTCTATAATTGTCCTTACTTTTTAGCCTTAGCGGAGTACTAGTAGTTCTTTAAAATAGTTTATCGCTATAAAGCTTATATAATTTTGCATTATTATCCGGGCGAGCTTAAGGTTATCGGGGAAAAATATTATATTATGCCTTAACGGCGGCGCCTAAACCTATATAGGTAAGGCGTAGCTAAAACTAGCTAAAATCGTTATAGTAACTAAGTAGATTACTTATCTATATATCGCTAGTCCTAGCCGGACTATCTTAACTTCGGCTTTAATCCCTTTATAGGCCCCGATTTATAAGACTAACGTAAAGTTAATAAGGTCCTTTAAGTAAAGAACTAAAAAGTCTTAGCTAAGCAATATATTAGCCGCTAAGCGTTTTACTATCTAAGCGCCGATCCTTACCTTTATAACCGCGAGGCTGCCGTCTAGCCTTCTTAGTATATAAGCGGTAAATTCCGCCTATCTAATAATAGCTATTTTTCTTACTTTTTAAATAGGAATTCGTTAAGAGGAGTTTATAGTTACGTCTTAAAAGGTCTTTATTAAGTCGGCTTAGATAAGGCTTTAGTCTGCCTTAATATCCGTATAGGCTTTAATACTTATCCCGGGCCTTTCTTTTCCGTAAATTAGTAAGCGTGCGTAAGTAAATCATAACGGCTTATTAAGGTTTAATAGCTAAACGTTAAGAGAAGCCTTAACTATTTAAACGCTCTATAACTTCTAAATAACTACTTACTATACTAAGCTACGTCTTTATATAGCAACGTCTTAGCTAAGGTTAAGGGGGTGTTTATCTTTAATATATTAATAAAGCTTATTCTTTAAGGGGAATACTTCGCCGCAAAATCTATATACTTTATCGGCCTCTTATACTAAGTCTGCTATAGTATAGATTACGGTTTCCTTTAAGCTTTTATTAGTATCCGACCGGGCTCTTTTTATATTATACTCTTTATCCTTTAAGTAGTCGTTAGTCTTTATTATAGTTCTTTCCTTAGTCGCGGGGTATGCCCGTTTTAGCTTTAGCGTTAGTAAGCGTATAGTCTTAAAGGTTCTTTCTCTCTTAAGCCGGAAGACCTTAACTCGTATTCTTAACTATTTAAGCGGGTTTCTTCCTTAACTTAGCGAGCGCTATAAGGCCCGAGGTATATCCGTCCTTATTAAGCGGTCTAAAAACGTAACCCTTAGTCCTAGCAAGCTTTTAATAAATAGCTAAGGCGTCCCGGACTATTCTTTAAGTATATACGGGGTATAGCTAGTCGGCCCTCGCCTTTTTATAAGTTAAACCTATTTCTTTTACGCTAATAAGTACTTTTAAGATCCTTAAGTATATTTAACTTATAGCTAAGGAAGAATTTCCTTATATTCGTTAATCTATCTATTAATATCCTCGTTTCTTACTAAGCGTTATAAGGATTCTTATAAGTAAACGTTTAGCTTTTAGTAGATTACTATAGTTAAGTAGTCTAGCTAGTAAAGCGCGGCCTTAGCTTTATATTATAAGCGCGATATTTAAGACTTAAAGTTAAATCTTACTACTATATCTTTAATAGTAAAGTGCTTTTTATTAAGTATTTATATTGCTATATCTAAGCGGATTCCGAACCGTTTTTATAAGGCGGATATCTATTAGCTTAGTCTAACGCTAAGCTTACTAAGTTCTTCTTATTATAGTTCTAAGAGGTCCTTAAAATACTATTCCGCCGCACTTCCTCGGAGGAAGAAAGGCAATTAAATAGCTAATTTATCTATATAGGCCTCGCCTTTATTAACGTTTCGGCGGATAAAGTCGATAAAACGGTCTACTCCTCGGAACGTACTAGCTTTATCGTCTTCTTAAACTTTATTAAAAGATACTTTTAAAGGTCTTAATAAGTTAAATCTCCTTATATCCTTAGCTCGTAATTAAGGTTTTTCCCGGGGCTTAGTAAGCGCGTTTTCTTTTCTTAGTGCTTAAAAGAGACTAAGGAATTATTCGTTTAATATTACTACTATTCTTACTAAGGGGCTTAAAGCTATACTTAGTCTTAGTATCTACGCGCTTAATATAGATAGGTTTAGCCCGCTAAAAGTATCGCTTACTACGTCCTTATCGCTTATTATTAAGGTCTTGGTTTTAATACTCTCGCTAAGTGCTTAACCTTCCGTTTTATACGCGTCCCGGAATTTAGTACGCTATAAGGCCCTTAGCGTAAGAGGCTCGTTTTTATTAATTAAGAGTCTTAAAAATGCTTTAATTAGCGCGGCTATAGCGGATAAGGCTAAATAGTAATACTAAACTAAGAAACTACTAGGTATTCTTTAAAGCAGATTTCCGGTTAAGGCCTTTAAGCTAAACTCTATTAATAGTACGCGGTAGAAATATCCGCTAAGCTTATCGTCTTAAGGAAAGAGTGACTTTATTATAAGCTTGATTTAAAGGGTATTTAGTAAGCAGGGAGCCGGATAGTTTTAAGGTTAGCTCGTCTTTACTTCTTTTATTTAAAGGATAATCGATCTATCCGGGTAATACTAAATTTAGTTTACTTAGTTATATAGATTTTATCGTTTTATAGTCTATCTTTTGTTAGTATTTTAAAAGCGGATTGCCTCTTAAAGGGTAATAGTCTTAGCTTAGCTAAGCGGGACTTATTTTATATCTTATTTAGCTCCGTAGGCTATTGCGGTATAGTACTTTAAAAAGGGGTAAAGGAGATTATTAAACCGGTATACTTAGTAAGCCGCGGCCTTTTCCGCTTTTATAGCTTACTTATCTCGGAGTTTTATTATAAGCGCGTTAAGGAAGAGGTGCTTATTATTAAGGTTAAACTTAAAGGCTAATAAGAGCTTCTTACTAAAGAAAATATCGTTTAGTATTTAACTTCTTATAGGATAAGTACTTAATCGTATAATATAGTCGCTTTTAGCTTAGCGGATATTTAAGGGATTTCTATTTAGATAGGTAGGAATTGCTACTATTTACTACGCCTTATAATATAAGGATAAAAGGATAGGGCGCGGACTAATTACCGCTAGTTAAAGCTAGTACTATAAACTAATTACCGCTAGTCGGGGCCGGTACTATAAACTAATTACTACTAATTAAGCCGGTATAATAAACTAATTACTATATATAATTGTATATAAGGGTTTAAAAATAGTAAAAAGCTTATTTATTCTTAAAGGTATAGCTAGCTACTTTATACTTAGTCCTTTAAGCTACTTTTAAAGATCTTTAACTATACTATTTATAGTACGTAAAATAAACCGTAAATATCCTCGTAAAATCGCTTAATAAACTAAGTATAAGCCTAGTTAAAAACACTATAGACTATAGTTAGGGAAATCCTTTAAATATCCTTAAATATCCTTTAAAAATCGCGGTAAGGTTTATCTTATATCTTCCGGGGTGCTTTTATAGTTAGAAATAAGTCGAACTATAGTTAGGATATCCCGCGGAAATCCCTAGAAATCCTTTAAAGATACCGGCGGAATCCGCTTAATAGTTTCTACGGTATCTCCTTTAATTAAAGATATCGTAAACTATAGTTAAGTAAGCTCTTAACCCTTTATAGTTATATCCCGGAAACCTTAGCGGGGTCCGATTAGTAATGTTTATCGTATCTCTTTAGGCGAGCCTTCGTAGTACGTGCTTTAGGCGTTCCCGTCGCGGGGTTCCGTAAGGCTTCCTTAAAAGTAAAGTAAGGAGTCTAAGCGTAGCTATTTAGATTTTATAATACTTAAAGCGGCTTTAAATATAAAAGCGCGTACTATAATAAGGCCGGCGTGCTACTAAAGCTTTATTGCTATAAAGGTAAGCTTTATATATATATAATGCTTAATAGGCTTACTAAACTTATATAACTCCTTTTAAGTAGCATAAAGCTTATAAGCTATATCTTTATTAATAGTAATAAGCTATAAAAGAGGTTAGCTAAAAAATAAAAGTAAGATTAATATAAAGCTACTTACTTTAAAATAAGAATAATTACTTAAAGTATAAGCGGTATATACTTTTATAAAAATAGCTAAAAGAAGGTTAATAATATAAATTAAATATACTTATATACTAAATACAACTTAAATATATATAAGCTTAGTTTTAATAGCCTTAAAAAACTATAAGCGTATTATTACTTAATAAGCAGCTTATATATATATAGTAAAGGATCTTATACTTAGTACCGCGGCGGGCTTAAGTATCTTTATCCTTAGTATCTTAACTTAATAGCTTAAAAAGTAAACTTATATTAAGATTAAAGAAGGTAATATTCTTCTTTAGTATAATAGCGGTAATAAGAAGAACTTAATAGCGGTAAAAAGCAAAGGCGGGTTTAAGGCGGGGCGGCGAATATATAATAAGCGCGTATAAAGGATAAGCGCTTTTTTAGTAAGTAAAGAGAAAGGTAAGTACGCGCGCGCGGTACGTAAAAGACTTTATTCTTAAGACTATATACAAGATTAATAACTAAGCGGCGTGAATAAATAACAAGCTTAATTAAGAATATACGTATACTATAAGGTGCCGAACTTTTATTAGCAAAGCCCGCTTTAAGCCTACTTTTTAAGGCCGCGCTACCTATAATAAAAGCGCGGGGCGGAATCTTACTTACCCTCCCGCCCCCGTATTAAAAGGACCGCTAAAAGGGGATAAAAGATAAACTATTACTTATACCTTAAGCTTAAAGTATAAAGCTCCGGGCCGTAGGCCGCTTATATTAAAGGCGGCCTTAGCTTAGCTAAGCCGCGTTAAGCTACTTAGTAAGTAAGATATACTTATAGCAAAAAGCATATTCTTTTCTTTATATAAAGTTATAAGATTTTATATAAGGCAGATAAATTGCGAATAAGGGGAGGTTTTACTTTAAGCGCTTTAATTTTAATTTTTTTAAAAATATTAAATTTTTAAAAACTTAAATTAAGTCTTTAGTATAAACTTAATAATAATAATAATATATAAATATAAAGGATTTCGCTTTTTTTTATAATACTTATTTTCTCTACTTATATATAAAGTCTTTTTATAGTAAGTATAAAGCTATATTAAGGTATAATGCTTTATAATATATTTATATTTATAGTAATTATATTATTAAGTAAGCTAAACTAATTTATTATATAGCTTATATTAAAATATTTAAGCTTTAAAGATTAAGGTTATATTATATACTTTATTAACTTTTACTAAGCTACTTATACTAATAATAAAGATTATAGCTATAAATATCTTAGTTTAAAGGTATATTACTTTTACTTATCTAACTTTTACTTTATTAATTTTAATAATCTTTTTTATTAAAAGTATTTTATTTATCTTAAAAACTCTTATTAAGAAATTCTTCGCTATTATTATATAAGACCTATATACTATTACTACTTTTAGCTTAAAGACACTTTTTACTTAGTTTTAGTTTTATTAATAAGGCTATACTACTATATTAAATATAACCGCGATATGTTTACTTAAAAGGCACTTTATTACTATAGTAAAAACGATATTAAGCGCTATATTAATCGCTTTAACTATATCCTTGAACTTTTAGTTTAAGACATTTAATATTACTTTTTTTATAACTACTACTAACTTATACTTATACTAAAGTAAAATTAGTTTTATTATTATATTAAAGTATACTAACTTTTTAAGACTTATTACTACTATTACTTAAGTTTACTTAAGTCTTCTTAAGCTTTAAGCCTAGCTTTATTTAAGTTTTTTATATATTGCTTTTTTATTATACTTTAAATAGCCCCGCGTAGCTTAAAGTTTACTTATATTATAGTTAACGCGCTCTTAGCACGCTTTTTAGTATAAAAATAGGTTTTAACTACTATATATACTTAGTTAAACTATATATATTAGACTATACCTACGATCTTATTATAAGTTATTTTTATTAGTATTATATATAGCTTAACTAAGTTATATATTTTTATTTTATTAAAGTAAGTTTGGCTTTTTCTTTAGGTATATAAAGCTTAAAAACGTCTTATTATACTATACGCTTTAGTTAATATTAATATTATAAAGAAATAGTAAAACAATACTATATTATTAAAAGGTCTCGCCTTAGCTTAAATTAAGGGTTAAGATAGTAATTATCGTTTATATACTTATATCTTATATACTAATATATAAGTAGCTAAAACCCTTATATCTTTCGTTTTATAATAAATGCCGCCTTAAAAGGAAAGATAATAATATCCTTATTACTTATAAGATAAGACCTCCTTAGTTTATTAAGCTAGTAGCTAAAAGTTACGCATGCTTATATTATTCTGCGCGCTTAAGGAGAGCTTATTTCTATATAAACTTTTAAGTTTACTTTCTCGCATAGGAATTCAACTTACGCTAAAGAAATTACTACTATTAACTATGCTTTATAGCGTAAAAATAAAGGGATAAAGCGTAAACTAATTACCCTTAATTAAAGTTAGTACTATAAACAAATTACCGCTAGTTAAAGCCGGTACTATAAACTTATTACCGCTAGTTAAGCCGATATAATAAACTAATTACTATATATAAACATATATAAGGGTTTATAGATAGTAAAAAGCTTATTTTTTCTTTAAAGTATATATAGCTACTTTATACTTAGTTTTTTAAGCTAATTTTAAGGATCTTTAACTATATTATTTAGCTATTTATTAATAATATTTAAATAAACTATAAATATTCTTATAAAATCAATTAATAAACTAAGTATAAGCTTAATTTAAAATACTATAAACTATAGTTAAGGAAATCTTTTAAATATCCTTAAATATCCTATAAAAATCGTAGTAATAATTATCTTATATTTTAAGGTATTTCTTTAGTTATAAATAAGCTAAACTATAATAAAGATATCCTATAACAATCCTTAAATATCCCTTAAAAATACTAGCGGAATCCGTTTAATAGTTCTTATAGTATTTTATATAGTTAAATATATTATAAACTATAGTTATAAAGCCTTTTAAGTATTTATAGTTATATCTTAAAAACCTTAATAAGGTCCGCCTAGTAATATCTATTATATTTTCTTAAGTAAGTCTTAATAGTATATAATTTAAGCGTTTTTACTATAAAGTTTTATAAGAGCTCCTTAAAAGCTAAAAAAAAAGTTTAAGTATAGCTACTTAGATTTTATAATAACTCCTTAAAGTAAAAAAGAAAGACTAACGTTTTTATTAAGTTAAAGTAAAAATAAAGTAAAGGGGGTATTAAGTAATAGCTTTATAATAGTGTTTTTATACTATATTAATAGTATACTATTTTTACTTTCTTAATAGTTTTTCGGCTTATTTAACTAATAGTAGTTAAGTAGCTAAAAAGGGTAAGTAAATAGATTTATTAAAAGTCTTAATTATTTATTTAGTTATCTATTTTATCTTATTAAATTAATTAAAGTGCTTAGCTAAAACTAATAATTAGGTTTTTAAAAGTTTTAAGCATATATTAAAGTGCCTTATAATTAAAAAACTTTATTATAAAAAAGGCTTTAAAGGTAAGAATATAAAGCGCGTAATTTATAAAATTAATAAGGCAGATATTAAAACCTAAGAACTTTATTACTTAAGATAAAGTTAAGTTACGTTTAAACTTTTCGTAGGTTTATAAGTAAAACTTAGCGTAGTTTAGAGCTAAGCGGAAACTTTTTATTATTATACTTATATCGCTAAAATATAGTCTTAAAAAGCTAGGCCTATTAAAGATTAAATTAGTTATTATTAATAGCTTTTATAAATTTAAGCGGCGGAATATATTATAAGGCTAGTTATCGCTATCTATTTTAGTTAAAAAGAGATAACGGATAAACTATAATAAGGCGCTTATATACCTTTATATAGCTAGGCTAAGTATAGCGACTAGTTAAAAAAGAAAACATATACGCTAAGCGGGACTAAAAAGGTCTTTAAAGCTTATAATAGCTATAAGCTAAAAAAAGTATTTTATAGTATAAACTAAACCGCGTGTAAAATAAGATAAAGTTTTTATTATAATAGTTTAAAACGCCGTTATAAACTTAGCTATAAACTAGTTAGGCTAAGCTTTATATATATAATCAAGGATAGCGCGGATATTATTTTAATCGTTTAGCTAAAGCGGGTTTCCGCAAACTATAGTAGCTACTATAAATCTTAAGACTATAATAAGGTTAGCTAGCTTAAAAGCATTAAGTATTAGCTAGTTATTCTGCTAATAAAGAATTTTAGCTACGCTTTAAAAAATATATAAGTAGCAAGGGCTTTTAAATAGTAAAAGCTAAAGAAAAAGTATAGCTAAGTTATTATAAAAATAGGTATTTAAACTACGTGGCGGTATAAAGCTAAAAAGTAAATTATAAAAGTTAAGTATTTAAAGAAAGTAATATAAGTTATCCTTTATAATACTATAATCTAAGTTAAGTTTATTAGCTTAAGTACGGCTATAAAAAGCGGCGTAAGTTTATATAAAAGCTTAAACTTAAATATTTTAGCTTTTGCTAAAAAACTTAAGGCTATAATATATAGCCGCCTTATTTTTATAAAGCTTAAGCGCTTTTTTATATTCTTTATATTAAAAATATTAAGGCTTATATAAAAGCGGGCTAAAAAAGTTGTTATAAAATAACTAATTCTATTTATAAGAAATATTAAACAATAAAAAGACTTTAAACGGGAGTATAAGGATTATAAACTAAAAGTAAAAAAGGCTATATATATAAAAGTAAGTAAAATACTACGGGCTAAGGCCGGTATATAAACAAAGTATAGTTATAAAAAAAAGAGAAAAAGTAAGCGGCGGAGAGAATTTAAATAAGTATATTATAAAGCTAAAAAGGCCTTATTACTTAAAGTAAATAGCGGTATATTATTTTTAAAATAACTAATTACTTTAAGCGCGGTAAGTTATAGTTTCTTATTGCTTATAATAGCTTTTAAGTCTTATACTTAAGCTTAACTACTTAATTCTTTTAGTTAAAGAGTTTTATATTAAGTTATAAAGGCTATATACTATACTTTTATTTTAACTACTTTAATAGCTAACTTTTCTTATACTTTCTTAAAAGCTTTTTTAATCTTTAGTAAAAAGACCGCTTTTTCGTTTACTTATAAGTTTTAGCAACTTAGCTAGCTTTTTTAAGCTATTAAAAATTCTTTTTATAACTTTCCGCCGCTTCTTTTTATTATATAACTTTTTAAGATTTTTTCGACTTTTTACTTATTTAAGTAAAGTATCTCTTTATCTTAAACTAACTTTAAGTATATAGCTAGCTTGTATATTAAGCATAGTTATATTATTAAAACGACTAAATAAATATTAAAAGACTTTTTTATATTTAATTAATATATAAGCTATTTTACTTTAGCAGTAACTTTAAATAGCTTAGTATGTCTTTTTTAAAGTTTTGCTAGTTTATTATTTATAATATAATAACTTTTACTAAGCTATAACTAAACTTAATAACTAAGCTTTAATTTTAGCGGGCGGTATTTCTTATTATATTTATCCTTTATAGTAGCTTAAGTATTAAGTATAAGTAATAGCTAATTTAGCTTCTTTTTATAAGACCTCTTAGTTTTATAGGTATAAGTAGCCGCTTAAGGACTAAAGCCCGTTTTTTATTTTTATTTATATAATAAGCTCGCTTAAAGCTATATAAATTACTAAGAAGAAGGAATTATTAAGGCTAAACTATAAGGTTATTAGCGTATAAGTCTACTATAAGTCCGGAAAATTAATAGTTAAGAATTATAGCGCGAGTTTTATAATTTAATTTCGCCTTTTTAATAAGCTATTAGTTTAAAAGTACTAAGCGGTAAATATTAAAAGCTTTAATTTCAAAGCTTATTATAAAGTCTATTAAAACGCTAAAATAAACTTTATATCTTAGTTAAAGATTCTCCCCTTTAAAATTCCTTAGTTAGCGTAAAGTAGCTTAATATATAATGCTTATACTTAGTTCTTTACTATAAATAATTATTGCTTAAGATAAATAAATATATCTTTAAGACTTTATTAATTATAATTAAGAAAGTATTAAAAAGGTTTTTTATAAGATCTTTTTCTTACGATTATTTAGCTTAAGCTACTAAAAGCTTAGTAATAAAGTTTATCGCTATTATATAATATAAAACTAGTAAGCTTAAAATTAAGATAAACTACTTTAGCGTTTTACTTTAATTAGTTTAGTTATAATAATAAGCGTTATAGCTATTTATAACTTTATTTATATACTTATTAAGCCGTAAGACTAAAAGGTTTTTAAATAGATCTTATTATATATAAGTATAGCTAGTATAAAAACATTTAGTAAAAGCATTTTTAATAATTTCTTTAGTATAAGCCTTAAGGATATATAGTCTCCGGCGTTTATTATTTTTTATAAAGTATAGTAGCTTTTATAATAAAAAGAATAAAATTCTAACGATACTATCTTTATTACTAAGCTATATAGTAATTTTTACTTATTATATATCTTTTACGTATTTATAAAAAAGAAATTAGCGGAATAGTAATTTAATTAAAGCTTCCGCATAAAAAGATATATAGCTTATTATCTTGTCTTTTTAAATACGTTTTAATTCCTCTTTTTGGTTTAAATACCGGCTTATTATCTTAGTATAATAAATATAAAAAAGTGTTTAATATAATATTCTTAACGCTTAAAATATAGTATACTTTAAGCGGGCATTAGCTTAAGTATTTAAAAGTAAAGACTAGCTTATTATTAGATTTTATACTAATAAATAATTAAAACTATTAGTATATAATTTTATAAGTGCTTATATAATTAGTAAAAAGGACTACTTATAATATTCTTTTAAATAGTATTATAATACGTAGCTTATAAACCGCTTATATTAAGCTAGTTACTTTAAGTTTTATAAGCTAATATTAAGGTTTTTTACTTTAAAAAGCGCGGCTTAAGTAAATAATAAGCTAAACTTTAGTCCGCGTTAGTAAAGTCTTTTTATTTTATTTTATGCTTTCTTTTAACTAAAAAGCTATAGCTACTACGTTATATTCTAAGGACGCGTTAATTTAAATAAATAGCTATTAAGCGGGGTTAAAGTACTAAATTATTTAAAGCTTAGTAAGCTTTTAAGTTAATATTATAAAAGTCCTTTCTTCTTTTTAAGTAAGCTAAAAAGCAGCTTTTACAATATATTATACTTATCCTTAGCCCCTTAATAAGACTCCTTTTTCTTATCTAACTTAAAGTAGCTTTATTTTTTATTTTTATAAGATATTAACTTCTTTAATAAAATAAAAAACTATATAGGGTAGCTACTTAATAAGGCTAATTTATTTCTTAAGCTATTAAAAGTTTTTTAAGAACGTAATATTTTTAAGGCCTATATATATTTATCTATATTTATTAAGCTAATAGCGTTTACTTTAAATCTTAAGAGTTATATAGATAGATATACTAAGAAGGATTTTAGTTTAAATAAGGTAGTATTATAGTCGTAAAAAGCGTAGAATACTACCTTTAAGTATTAAAAGTATTCTTTTGTTATATTAAAGTAGATAATAATATTATTAATATAGGCCGCTATATATTTTTATTATTTATAAAGGATATCGTTAATAAATCTTTAAACGTATACTAAAGGATTCTTAAAACTTATAAGTATTATTAATAACCTTTTTAGCTCGCGATAGCTTATAACTATAAATCTTTCTTAGTTATCTTAGTAAACTAAGAACTAGTAAAAAAACGATTATATATTTACTATATTAATAAACTTTTACTTTTAAAGGTGCTTAATTATATTACTTAAAAGCGGCATTAAGTAAGCGTTTTAAGTAATAATAGCGTTAATTCTTTATAAATCTATAACTACTTATCTTTTTTTTTCTATTTATTATCTTTTATACTATAAATACTAGCGCTATAAAAAAAGTAGGCCTATAAACATATTTTAATCGTCTTAACTTAGTTAGCTTACTTAATATTATATTTACTACTTTTCTTTTTATTACTTAATAGATATAATCTTAATATAACTTATTAATATTATTATCTTTTTATTAAAGAAATATATATATATTTAGATTTATCTATATATATTACTTTCTTATTTATTTTAAAGCAAAGGAATAATAAAAAGATATTTTTAACTTTTAAAGCGTATTTTAAGTTCTTAATATAGATTTAAACGCTTTTATTAGTAAGAAGTTTAAGTAAATTCTTAGGTCGGCAGATTTTAAGCTTATAGTTTACTATAAGATCCTTTTATAAGAAAGTTTTAAAAAGGCTTATTCTTTTTAAGTTTTTTATAAATCCTTCCGCTAAAAAATAGTAATATTAATCTTTTTATATAGCTAAAACTATTCGTTAAAGTTTATAATTATTCTTACTTTTTAGCTTTAGCAAAGTATTAATAGTTCTTTAAAGCGGTTTATCGCTTTAAAGCCTTTATAATCTTATATTATTATTTAAGTAAGCTTAAAGTTATTAAAAAGAATATTATATTGCACTTTAATAATAATACTTAAACTTATATAGGTAAAGCATAGCTAAAGTTAGTTAAAATTATTATAGTAGTTAAGTAAATTACTTATCTATATATTACTAGCCTTAGCTAAACTATTTTAACTTCGGCTTTAATCTTTTTATTAGCCTTAATTTATAAGATTAAAGTAAAGTTAAGAAGGTCTTTTAAGTAAGAAACTAAAAAATCGTAGCTTAGTAAAATATTAACTGCTAAGCGTATTACTATTTAAGCGCTGATATTTACTTTTATAACCGCGAGGCTAATATTTAGCCTACTTAGTATATACGCAGTAAATTCCACTTATTTAATAATAGCTATTTTTTCTACTCTTTAAATAAGGATTAATTAAGAGACGTTTATAGTTATATCTTAAAAGGTCTTTATAAAGTTAGCTTAAATAAAACTTTAGTTTACCTTAGTATTTATATAAGCTTTAATACTTATCCTAGGCCTTATTTTCCTTTAGATTAGTAAGTATATATAAGTAAATTATAACGGCTTATTAAGGCTTAATAGTTAAACGTTAAAAGAAGCTTTAACTATTTAAACGCTTTAAAACTTTTAAATAACGACTTATTATACTAAGCTACGTTTTTATATAGCTATAATTTAGCAAAAGTTAAGGGGGTATTAACCTTTAATATATAAATAAAGCTTATTTCTTAAGGGGAATACTCTGCTATAAAACCTATAGGCTTTATTAGCCTCTTAAACTAAGTTTATTATAATATAAATTATAGTTTCCTTTAAGCTTTTATTAATATTTTTTCAGCTCCTTTTATATTATAATCTTAATCTTTTAAGTAGTTATTAGTCTTAGCTATAGTTTTTCCCTTAGTCGTATAGTAAACTTAATTTAGCTTTAGCGTTAATAAGTATATTGTTTTAAAGGTTTATTTTATCTTAAGTTAAAAGACCTTAGCTTATATTCTTAGTTATTTAAATAGGGTTTTCCTTTAACTTAATAAATACTATAAAGACTATAATATATCCGCTTAAGCTAAGCGGTCTATAAATATAACCTATAGTTTTAGCGAGCTTTTAATAAATAGTTAAAGCGTTTTTAACTATCTTTTAAGTATGTATAAGGTATAGCTAATTAAGCCTCGCCTTTTTATAAGTTAAACTTATTGCTTTTACGCTAATAAGTAATTTTAAGACTTTTAAGTATATTTAACTTATAGCTAAAAAAGAATTTCTTAATATTTGTTAATCTATTTATTAATATTAATATTTTTTACTAAATAGTATAAAGATTTTTATAAATAGATATTTAACTTTTAATAGATTATTTTTTATTAACAAAGTAGTTTAGTTAATAAAGCACGGCCTTAGCTTTATATTATAAGTATAATATCTTAAACTTAAAGTTAGATCTTATAGCTATATTTTTAATAGTAAAATGCTCTTTATTAAGTGCTTATATCGCTATATTTAAGTAGATTTTAAACCGCTTTTATAAGATAGAGATTTATCGGCTTAATCTTATACTAAGCTCGCTAAGCTTTTTTTATTATAGTTTTAAAAGGTCTTTAAAATACTATTTTACTATGCCTTTTTAAAGAAATAAGGGTAACTAAATAGCTAATTTATTTATATAAGCCTCGCTTTTATTAATATTTCGGTAAATAAAGTTAATAAAATAGTTTACTTTTTAAAACGTATTAGCTTTATTATTTTCTTAAACTTCGTAAAAAGATACTTTTAGTAGTCTTAATAAGTTAAATCTCCTTATATCCTTAGCGTATAGTTAAGGTTTTTCTTAAGGCTTAAGTAGCGCGTCTTTTTTTCTTAATACTTAATAAAGACTAAGGAATTATTTATTTAATATTATTACTATTTTTATTAAAGAGCTTAAAGCTATGCTTAATCTTAGTATTTGCGCGCTAAGTATAAATAGGTTTAGCGTACTAAAGGTATTACTTACTACGTTTTTCTTACTTATTATTAAAGTCTTAGTTTTAATACTCTTGCTAAATACTTAACTTTTTATTTAATATATATCTTAAAATTTAATACGCTATAAGGCCCTTAAATTAAGCGGCTTATTTTTATTAATTAAAAGTCTTAAGAACGCCTTAGTTTATACGGCTATAGCGGATAAAGCTAAACGGTAATATTAAACTAAGAAACTACTAAGTATCTTTTAAAGCGGATTTCCGGTTAAAGCTTATAAACTAAACTTTATTAGTAATACGTAGTAAAACTATCCGCTAAGCTTATTATCTTAAGGGAAAAGTAGCTTTATTAAGGGTAAAATCTAAAGAATATTTAAAAGGTAAAGACTTAAAGGGTCTTTAAGTCGGCTTATCCTTACTTTTTTTATTTAAAAGATAATTAATCCGTTTAAGTAATACTAAATTTAGTTTACTTAGTTAAATAGGTTTTATCGTTATATAGTTTATTTTTTATTAGTATTTTAAAAGCGGATTACTATTTTAAAGATAGTAGTTTTAGCTTAGCTAAGTAAGACTTATTTTACGTCTTATTTAGCTTTATAAGCTATCGCGGTATAGTACTTTAAAAAGAGTAAAAGAAAACTATTAAACTAGTATACTTAGTAAGCTATAGCTTTTTCTGCTTTTATAGCCTACTTATTTTAAAGCTTTATTATAAGCGCGTTAAACAAAAAGTGCTTATTATTAAGATTAAACTTAAAAGCTAATAAGAGCTTCTTACTTAAGAAAGTATTGTTTAGTGTTTAACTTCTTATAAAATAAGCCTTTAATTATATAATATAGTCGCTTTTAGCTTAGCGGATATCTATAGGATTTCTGTTTAAATATATAGGAATTACTACTATTTACTATAAAGAAATAGTACGATAATATTATATTATTAAAAGGTCTCGCCCTGGCCTTAGTTAAGGGTTAATATAGTAATTATCGTCTATATACTTATATTTTCTATACTAATATATAAGTGTCTTAAACGCTTATATTTTACGTTTTATAATAATTAATATAAGGCGGATTATATTTTTGCTTTTATAACCTTTAGCTATACTATAATATAATCCTTAGAGGGTACTTAATACTACTAAATTAATCTTTTTATTAATAAAAGTTTTAAACGTAATATATACTTACTTAATATAAGTATTTAGTTTATAAAAAAGTTTTTTATTTAAGTATTATTATTATTATTATTATTGTTTATTATTTATTTTAACTATTTTCGTTTTAAAATAAAAAGTATAATAAGTAAAGCTCTTTAAATAAATATTATTAAAGTCTTAAGAGCTAATTAGGTTTATTATTTTTCCTCTTTAAAAGTAATATTATTATTAGTACTTATAATAAGTCGGCTTTAATAAGGCTAAAGTAGTCGTTATACTACTATTTATACTACGGCGTAGCTGTTTAATTAAACTACTACGTTAAACGGCGGCAAGGTAAAAAAAGACGAATTAACTAAGCTGCTAGCTAGTTAATTAACCACGCCTATAAAGGGTTAGTTACACGGGCGTAGCCCGGGCTTATATAAGGCCTAGCTTATAACACTACCCTCTTTTTACTCCGCTTACCTTAAGGCAGGGCTAATAAGTTGCCTCCTTTAGCCGGCAGCTCTTAGTAGCTATAAGCCTAAGCCGTCCTTATTAGTACGTTAGTAAGTTTAAAACTTAAGACTTATTATTATAGCTTAGTTAACTATAATAAGTCAGCTTTAATAGGGCTAAAGTAGTAGTTATACTACTATTTATGCTATAAGGTAGCTATTTAATAAAACTACTACGTTAAATAGCGGTAAAGCAAAAAAAGATAAATTAACTAAGCTGCTAGCTAGTTAATTAACTACGCTTATAAAAGGTAAGTTATATAAGCATAGCTTAGGCTTATATAAGGCCTAGGTTATAATAGTACTATTAGTATTAAAAGTAAAAAAAACTTACTTTATACTTATAAAGTAATAATAAGTATATTAATTATTATATTATAAAAAATAAGTATAAAGTTTAATATAAGTACTTTTTTAAAAAGAGCTTTTTTATTTAATAAAAAGCTATTATTATATATTATTATTAAGTTTACGCTAAGGACTTAATCTAGGTTTTTAGAAATTCGATATTTATAAATAAAAGGGAAAAACTAGAGTGCCTAGGGTAAAACCTCCTCTTATTCGCGCTTAGTCCGTCTCGCACGAGGTCTTATAACTTTATATAAGGAAAAGGGAGTGCGTTTTCTACCGCGAGTATATCCCGCTCGCTAAGTAGTTTAACGCGGCTTAGCGAGGCTAAGGCCGCCTTTAACCCGGGCGGCCCGCGGTCCGGAGTATCGCGCTTTAAGCTTAGGGTATAAGCAATAGACCCTCTCCTATCCCCCTTATCTACTTTCTTAATACGGGGGCGGGAGGGGTAAACGGGATTTTAACCCGCGCCCCTCCCGCAGGCGGCGCGACCTTAAATAGTAAGTCCGTCGCGGTCCCCGCTAATAAGAATTCGGCGCCTTACTATACGCGTATATTCTTAATCGGGACTATTATTTATTCGCGCCGCTTAGTTATTAATCTCGCGCCTAGCTTTAAAGATAAAGCCTCCTACGTACCGCGCGTATATGCTTATACTCCTCTTTCTTTTACTATAGACGCGCTTATCTTTCTTATAAGCCTACCGCCTTCTCGCCGCCCCGCCCCCTTTACGTAACCATTATTCCGCCGGTATCGCTTTTATCTTCTTTATCGCTATTATACTAAAGAAGAAAGTTACTTTTTCTAACTTTAATATAAGTTTACTCCTTAAGCTACTAAGTAAAGATACCGAGGATAAAGAGGCCCGGGCTTATTATAGTACTAAGCGTAAAATTCCTTATTATATATATATAGGCCATCTATTAAGCGATAATACGCTTACGGTTTTCCGGGGCTATTAAAACTAAGCTTATACGTATTTAAGTTATATCCGCCGTAAAGGTATATATAGTCCGCGTAGCTAATCCTCTCTTAGCTATCTTTATAAAAGCGTATATTATATACTCCTTAAGTAACCGTTTTTATTTCTAGGTAAGTAGCCTTATATTAAACCCGTCTATATACCTTAGCTAATCTCCTTTATAGCTTATTACTATAAGCGAAGATATAGCTTATAAGCTTTATACCGCTTAAAAGGAGTTATATAAATCCGGCCGGCCTATTAAGCGCTTTATATATATAAAGCTCGCCTTTATAGCAATAAAGCTTTAATAGCGTGCCGGCTTTACTACGGCACGGGCTCTTACGTTTAGTACTCCCTTTAGTCCGGCTTCCCTTAATAAGAATATTAAGCTACTTACCTTTACCCTTAGCCGCTTCGTTAATAACGCGCGTGCGGCTTATAAAGCTAATACTAAGCTCGCTAATAAGGTTAATAGCACCGTTATAGTTATTTACTAAACTATTTACGCTATAGCTTAAAACCTAAAGAGTATAAAGAACGCACTATTTATAGTAGCTAACTACCTTACCTTTAGCGGCTATAAGGGCCGGGATATCGCCTTTAAGGGTCTCTTACTTAACCTAAACCTTATACGTGCCCGCGCTACTCTTATTCCGCTTAAGCCCCCGCCTTTTAAGGTTCCCGTCGTTTTAAAGGACTTTAAGGCTAAGGCTAAAGCTAAGAAGAAGGCTTAAGCTAAAGTTCTCGCTAAGGCCTATATTTAAGAGCGCGCCGCCCTCGCCTATAAGCTTAAGTATTAGGGGGTGCTTAAAGGTAAAGGTAAAGGAAAGGCTATTAAGACTAATAAGTCTAACTTAAGGGAGCCCGAGCTTAATATTAGTAATAATAAGCTAGAGGAAGGGGAGGACTAAAACGATAATAACGGTAATAATAACGAGGCTAAGACCGAAACCGAGGTCCTTAAGGACGAGGTTAGCCCCCTACTTAGTTCCGATACCGTCTTTATTGTTTCTAACCTTAAAAGCGGTAGCGATAGTAATTATAATAATAACCTCGCTTCGCTCCTCGCCTTGCTTACCCTTAGCCCGTCTACGGGCCGCGATATCGCCTTAGCTATGCTAAAACGGGTTTATAGCCTCTTTAATAGCAGTGCCTTTAAGGCTAGCAGCCCCGCGGCTAACGCCTTAAAACGTGCCCGCGCTGCCCCCGTTCTTTTAGTTTTTTGCTTATAGTAAGGCCAGGTCTCTCCCCCTTAATTTTCTTATAACGCTTAATACCGCCTAGTTAACTAAGTATTATCTAAGTCGCCTTACCCGGCTTAGCCTTATACCGCCTTTAACGCTAGTATCGGGAACCCTATAGGCCTTAAAGCTAATGCCTTAGCGGGCTGCTAGTAAGACGATATCTTTTACTTTTACTCCCGCCGCGACCTTAAGTCGTCGTAGGCGCGGGAGGGGGAGGGCGCCTATTACTCTAACCTATAGTCGTGGCTAGGCGGGGCGTTCTTATAGCACTCCCTAAACGGGGAAGTCCGCTATTACTCCCGGTCGCGCTTAACGCGGCGCCGGGCACGATAATAACGAGCTTAGTCTTTAGCTAAAGTAGAGGACTAATATTAAGGGGGGGGGAACCGAAGGGGGGGAAGCTAGCTAAGGCACTAGCCCGGGGTAGATCCGATAACGGCCTTATAAGCTAAGTAGGGGTCTTAGGGGGGGGGGAAGTTTTCGGCGTTTTAGTACTTTATAGCGTTTTATTATATTAGTAGGTTATTCCTTTAAGCCGAGCTAAGGGGGCGATTTAATTAATATATATCCCCTCCTAACTAAAGTATAGCTAGAGCCGCCGCGTATGCCTTATCTTCCCCTTAGTATAGTCTTATTACTAGATTAAATTATTATAGGCGCCTTAAGCCTAAGAACTATCTTACTAGCATAGCCGCTATCTCTTATTTTTAAAGCTTTGCTTATACCTCGCCCGCATTACGGAGTCGCTATAGTAGCGTCCCCCTTACTTTTTTAATAAGCCTATAGTTTATTATCGTATAGTAAATAGTATCTTATCGTTGCTTATAGTTATAAAGGGGCGATACTACTTTAAGTACGTTATAGCGAAATAGGAAGTCTTTAAGGCTTATTACTCCGGTTTATATCTAAGTAATCGTAGAGCTTAAGTACTTAAGCAGCGCCCCGTGCCGGTTAAGCGCTATAGCTTTATCGAACCGGGGCGGTAAGTTTATGGGATAAAGTGTAGTCCGGCGCTATTTAATAAGTTCCTCCTTTAAGCTTTACCGCTTAGCCTATTCCTTAAAGAGGATTTCCTTTATTCTTTTCTTCTTTTAAAGCTTACTAAACCTAACTTAAGACTATACCCCCCTTAATGCCTCCGCAAGCGGTAGCCTTAAGGGCATAGGCCGCCTTAGCCGTTATCTATATTACTAAAGTAGTCTTACTACTAACGCGGATATATATTAGATTTAGTCTAGGATTCCGGAGTCCTTTAGCCTCTTAAGGGTATTAGCTATTTTTTAGTTTAAGTAAAGGTTAATTAGCGGGACTTAGGTTTTAGCTTTAAGCTAGTAAACTAGTATAGCTTAGTAGGCCCCTGCGATTATTTAAAGGTAAGCGGTCTAATCCTACGCTAACTTCGCGGCTATCCCACAAGGCCTTTTATTTATTAAAGTTATCTTATAAAACGTAACTATAGCGTATAATATAAAGGACCGGACGACTTTACTATAAACTTCCCGGGCCTTAAGTAAGGTATATCCTTATATAAACGCTATAAGCTTTATAAGAGCTAAGTTCTGCCTTTTTAACTTAGCGCGTAGCTTATTAAGGTATGCTTTTTATTTAAGCTTACGGTCTACCTATACCTTTAAGAGCTAAGCGTCTTAGACTAGCACTACTATAGCGGCCTTAAAGCGAATAAGGGTTATAATCGCCTTATATCTTCTTATAAAGTAAATAAGCTCGCTCTTTAAAGGTTTAAAGTTTACCGCGAACTCCTTTACTTATATAGCGTATACCTCTTAAGCCGCCTTAAGCCGCGCTATTATTAATCCCTCCTTAAGGCCTACGCTAAGGATATTTATATCGTTAGCGAAACCGATAATATAAACTCTTTTTAGCTTTTCTAATCTTTTATAAAGGGGTATTATATAGTAAAGGAATAGGATTAAGGATAGCGGCGAGCCTTAAGGGACCTTAATAGTAATTCGGACTAATATAGCCTTTTTTTTATCAAAATAAAGGGTAAAGTAGCGCTTATTTATAAAGCTATAGGCTAGCCTTATAAACTACTTAAAGTAGCCTTAAAGGGTAAGTTCCCTTAAGAGTTTCTTATAGTTAACTATATTAAAGGCCCCCTTAATATTAAGTTAAAGGAACGATATAATCCCTTTTTTAGCCTACGTTATATATATTAGTTCCGTTACTTAAAGTATTGCCGCTTTTATAAACCTCTCTTTTTTATTCTTAAACTATCCTTTAAGCAAGACCCCGTTCGCTTCCGCCGTAATTATAAGTCTTTAAGCTAAGATCTACTTTAAGATCTTACTTATCGTTAGTAAGAGGGAAATAGGTCTTTACCTTTTAGTAGTGCGGTATACCTTAGGTTTTTTCTTTAGTTTTCTTAATACTACTACGTTCGCGGACCGGAACTAAGTCGGAAAGTACGATATCTCTATATAAGCCGTAAAGATTGTCGCTAATCGGGCTAAGAGCGCTAAGCTATAAAGCTTAAAAAAGCTAAGGGAGACCTTATCCGGGCCTACCGCCTTTTAACTCGCTATTTTGCCTATCGCTTAGGATATATTTATAAGGTTAATATACCGTTTTATAATAAGCTCCTTCTTAGCTACGCGCTAAGGAGGTCCTAAAAGCGTCGCGGCTTTAGCTAAAAAGAAGCGCTCCGCTAAGAGTTAAGCTTTCTCTTTAAAGTCGGGGGTTAGTTAATATTTATAGCCCTTACCGGTTAACGGTAGTAGGTACGCCGGGTCTAAGGGTAGCCTACTACGTAAACGCGCTTATCGTTTAACGTTTTATAGCTTAGTATTATTAGCGCTAATCTCCTTAAAGAAGTCTTTTTAGTATTCCTATCTTATGTTATATACGGCTTGCTTTTAAGCCGTAGCCGCTTCTTATAACGCTTCTTAGTTTGCTTAAGTCTTATATCCTTTATAGTATCTCCAGGCCCTTTTCGTAACTTAAGTAGCCTAGGCCGCCTTTAAGGTAAACTATACATTGCCCCTTAAGATCGCTTACTTCCGGTGTAGGACTATCGCGCGGGCAATTTTATTAAGATCGTTATATAAGCTATTTATTTCTATATTAATCTCCTACGGGCTACGAAGTATAGGCTATTATATCCCGAGCTAGGATAAGGTTTCCGCCTTTACCCTTTTCTTCTTTACCTCCTTTTACCTTAGCGTTATTAATACCTCTCTTAGTTTAAATCTTATCTTAAACGAGACTACTTATAAGATATAGTTAAACCTTATAAGGTTTAAGTCTAAGCCGATAAACTATATAGCTATTTTTATTATAGCTTATATAAAGTCGATCGTGCTATCTTTATACTTATAGAAGAAATATATATATTCCCCCCTTAGTATAGCTAGTTCGAGCCGGAGCCGCGCGGCCTCCTTAATAAACTATTTTACCCCGTTAAAAGTCCGGTTATAGGCATCTTATAGCGGGTAATAGATATTAAAGTCCCTTATTAAGACTAGCGGGCCTTAGCTATTAACCTCTCTTAAGGCCTTAGCTAAGCCTATTTAAATCCCTTTTAGTAGCGAGTATAAGGACCTTAGCCTCGTGCTATCGCTAAAGGTTATCTCCCCTTAATTATATTTAGTCTATAGTATTTACGTCCTTATATCGTGCTTCTTATAAATATATATCGCGTTACGGCCCTCTCCGTAAACTAGCTTATATAGTACGCCCCTTAAAGATAAGGCCTTTAAGCCTTATATTTTCTTTATCTCTTAAAGCGCTATTACGTTATACTTAGCGTAGTAGCTAAGAGCTAGTCGTGCTAGCTCGTATCTTTTTTATATATTTTAATAGAGGACCTTTAATTTTATATATAAGGGGTTAAAGTAAAGTTCGTTATTTAAGATAAGGTAATAGCTTAAGTTAAGAGCGATGCGCTCCGTTGCCTTATATATCGTTTAATATCGCTTAAGTTAGTGCCTACTACTTATACCTTAGCCGGCGGTGCTAACGGCGTCTGCCTATCCTTTCTTAGCTACTTAAAGCGTTTCCGTGCTTATAACGAAGTAGGCCTTTAGTCCTTTATAAAAGGAAGGGGGATTTAAGGGTCTAGCTAGCTATAAGTACTAGCAAAGCATTATAAACGGTTTAAGTAGTAGTCCCTTACCTTATCCTAGGCTTTTACCGCTATAAGATAAGTATAAGACTACGCTAAGTACTACCCGCTATAAGATATATAGTTATAAGGGATTTCGTCTTTTTTTACGCGGCACTTATCCTCGCCGCTTATATAAAAGGTCCCCTTATAGTAAGTATAAAGCTATATTAAGGTATAATATCTAGCGATATGCCTATATTTATAGTAGTTATAGCACTAAGTAGGTTTAACTAACTTATTATATAGCTCGTATTAAAATATCTAAGCCTTTAAGAATAAGCTTATATCGTATAGCTTATTAGCCTCCGCTAAGCTACCTATACTAATAATAAGGGTTATAGCTATTAAGGTCTTAGTTTAAGGGCATATTACTTACGCCCGTATAACTTTTACTTTATTAATATTAGCAATCTCTTTAAATAAGAGCGCTTTATCTATCTTAAAGACCTTTACTAAGATATTCTTTACAATTACTATATAGGCCTTACGCGCTATTACTACCTCCGGCCTAAAGACGCTCCTTACTTAGTTTTAGTTCTGCTAGTAAGGTTATGCCGCTATATTAAACGTTATCGCGATATCCCCGCTTAAGAGGCGTCTCGCTACTATAGCGGAAGAGATATTAAGCGCCGCGTTAATTGCTTTAACTATGTCCTTCGGCTCGCGGTTTAAGATATCCGGCATCGCTCTTATCGGGACTACTACTAGCTCGCGTTCGTGCTAAGGCGGGACTAGCTTTATCTTCGTATTATACCTTACCGGCCCTCCGGGGCCCGCTACTACTATTACTTAAGTCCTTTTAAGTCCTTCCCCCGGGCCTTAAGCTCGGCCTTATCTTAGTTCTTCGTATATAGCTTCCTTTATCGCGCTTTAGATAGCTTTATAAAGCCCGGGGTCGGCCTATACTATAGTCGGCGCGCTCTTAGCGCGCTCCTTAAAGCGGAGGAGGGTTTCGACTACTACTTATACTTAGTTAAACTACGCGTATAGGACTATGCCCGCGATTTTATTATAGGCCTTCCTTTTATTAGTATCGCGTGTAGTCTAGCCGGGTTACGCGTCGTCGTCTTATTAAGGTATATTCGGCTCTTTATTTAAGTGCGTAAAGCTTAAGGGCGTTTCGTTACGCTAAGCGCTATAGTCGATGCCGGTATAAGGCGGGCTACCCCCTCGCCCCCACGTCCCTTAGCTACGCTGCGATATCGTCTTAAGGGGGGTAACCGATACCGCCGAATTAATTCCTATTATTAGTAAGAGTTTTAAACGCGATATACACCCGCTGCGGGCAAGTAACTTATTTACGGAGAAGTTTTTTAAAGTTTTGCTATTATTATATATAATAATTATAATATAATAATATAAGTTACTATTATATTAATAAATAAAGGTTAAGTAATAATACTTAATAGTATTATTACTTTTTATACTAGCTTTATAAAGTAACTATACTATTTATTAGTTTAATAAAGTCTTACTTTTATTTAGTTACTAGCTACTTTATACTTTTTAAGTATATAATTACTATATTATAAGAGTATAAATAATATATAATAAAATTATAATAAGTTTAAACTTATTATAAGCTATACTATAAAAAGAGCTATAATTATATTATAGTAAATACCTTTAATTTAAGCTAATATATAACTTAAGTTATATAAAACTTTACTTAAACTTAGCTTAACCTCGGCTTAAACTTAACTTAAGTATAAGCTACGTAAGCGACTTTTATAAGCAAGAGGCTATATAGCTTAAATAAAGTTTTCCTCCTTTTTTCCTTAGCTTTAAATAAATAATTATTTAGCTATATACTACTAAACTAAGTATATACTAGCCCTTAATATATTTAAAGCTCTTTTTAAATAAGAATTAAGAAGTAAATAGGTATAAAAGAGAGCAGGCATATAGCTATAAGTAAGGGGATTATAAAGATATAAAAGGAATGCGAAAAGGTAACGAAATAAGTAAGATATGTATATATAAGGTTAATAATCTATTTAAGGTAAAGGAAGGACTAAGGCCTCCTTATATAGACAATTCCTAAGCTATAAGTAACTTAAGTAATTTAGAAAAGAGCCCCCTATTTAGCGCAGTTATACATAGTAGGCTAATAGCTATTATTAAGTTAATATTATATTTATAAGCCTAAGGATTAATTTTATAAGGAATACAAGGTAGCGTAGCGACTTAGCACGGATTATATATATAGTCTTTATATATACCTCTTCTTAATCTGCTTATATATTGCTTATATATACGTAAAATAATATAAGGAAATATATATAGTATATAGGATTTATATAGCGGATTTAATATATATTTTAGCGTATTTATATCGCGTGTTATTTATGCTATATTTAGCTTATAAGCTACGGGAGAGTATATTTTATATTACGGAATCCAGACGGCCACGCCCAGACTCCTTACTTTACTCTTAAGGAAGCCTTACGGAACCCTACGACGGGAACGCTTAAAGCACGCACTATAAAGGCTCGCTTAAGGAGATATAACGAATATTACTAGTCGGACCCTGCTAAGGTTTCCGGGATATAACTACGGAGTGTTAAGAGCTTACTTAACTATAGTTTACGATATCTCTAACTATAAGAGATACCGTAAAAACTATTAAGCGGATTTTGCTAGTATCTTTAAGGGATTTTTAAGGATTTCTATAAGATATCTTAATTATAGTTTAACCCGTTTTTAACTATAAAAGCACCTCGGAAAATATAGGATAAACTTTACCGCGATTTTTAAGGGATATTTAAGGATATTTAAAGGATTTCCCTAACTATAGTTTATAGTATTTTTAACTAAGCTTATACTTAGTTTATTAAGCGATTTTATAAGGATATCTATAGTTTATTTTATATATTATAAATAGTATAGTTAAAGATCTTTAAAATTAGCTTAAAAAACTAAGTATAAAGTAGCTAGCTATACCTTTAAGAATAAATAAGCTTTTTACTATTTCTAAACCCTTATATACGTTTATATATAGTAATTAGTTTATTATACCGGCCCGATTAGCGGTAATTAGTTTATAGTACTAGCCTTAATTAGCGGTAATTAGTTTATAGTACCGGCCTTAACTAATAGTAATTAATCCGCGCCTTATCCCCTTATTCTTATATTATAAGGCGTAATAAATAGTAGTAATTCCTACTTATTTAAACGGAAATCCTTTAAATATCCGCTAAGCTAAGAGCGATTATATTATATAATTAAGTACTTATTTTATAGGAAGTTAAATACTAAACGATATTTTCTTTAATAAGAAGCTCTTATTAGCCTTTAAGTTTAACCTTAATAATAAGTACCTCTTCCTTAATATACTTATAATAAAACTCCGAGATAAGTAAGCCGTAAAAGCGGAAGAGGCCGCGGCTTACTAAGTATACTAGTTTAATAATCTCCTTTACCCCTTTTTAAAGTACTATACTACGATAGCTTATAAAGCTAAACGGGACGTAAAATAAGTCCCGCTTAGCTAAGCTAAGACTACTACCTTTTAAGAGGCAATCCGCTTTTAGAATACTAATAAAGGATAGACTATAAAACGATAAAATCTATATAATTAAGTAAACTAAATTTAGTATTACTTAAACGGATTAATTATCCTTTAAATAAAAGAAGTAAGGATAAGCCGACCTTAAACCTATCCGGCTTCTTACCCGCTAAATACCCTTTAAATCGAGCTTATAATAAAGTTACTCTTTCCTTAAGACGATAAGCTTAGCGGATATCTTTACCGCGTACTACTAATAGAGTTTAGCTTAAAGGCTTTAACTAAAAATCCGCCTTAAAGAATATTTAGTAGTTTCTTAGTTTAATATTACCGTTTAGCCTTATTCGCTATAGCCGCGCTAATTAAGGCATTTTCGGGACTCTTAATTAATAAAAACGAGCCTCTTATGCTAAGGGCCTTATAATATACTAAATTCCGGGATACGTATAAAACGGAAGGTTAAGCGCTTAGCGAGAGTATTAAGACTAAGACCTTAATAATAAGCGATAAGGACGCGGTAAGCGATACCCTTAGCAGGCTAAACTTATCTATACTAAGTACGTAGATATTAAGACTAAGTATAGCCTTAAGCCCCTTAGTAAGAATAGTAGTAATATTAAACGAATAATTCCTTAGTCTTTTTTAAGTACTAAGAAAAGAAAACGCGCTTATTAAGCCTTAAGAAAAACCTTAACTATAAGTTAAGGATATAAGGAGATTTAATTTATTAAGACCTTTAAAAGTATCCTTTAATAAAGTCTAAGAAAATAATAAGGCTAGTACGTTTTAAGGAGTAGACCGTTTTATCGACTTTATTTACCGAAACGCTAGTAAAAGCAAGGCTTATATAGAAGAATTAGTTATTTAATTGCCCTTTTTCCTTTAAAGAAGTACGGCGGAATAGTATTTTAAGGACCTCTTAAAACTATAATAAAAAGAACTTAGTAAGCCCGGCGTCGGACTAAGCTAATAGATATCCGCCTTATAAAAACGGTTTAAAATCCGCTTAAATATAGCGATATAAGCACTTAATAAAAAGCACTTTACTATTAAAGATATAGTAATAAGATCCGACTTTAAGTCTTAAATATCGCGCTTATAATATAAAGCTAAGGCCGCGCTTTACTAACTAGATTACTTAACTATAATAATTTACTAAAAGCTAAACGTTTACTTATAAAAATCCTTATAACGTTTAATAAAGAATAAAGATATTAATAAATAGATTAATAAATATAAGGAAATTCTTTTTTAGCTATAAGTTAAATATACTTAAGGATCTTAAAAGCACTTATTAGCGCGAAAGAAATAGGTCTAACCTATAAAAAGGTAAGGGCCGACTAGCTATACCCTATACGTACTTAAAGGATAGTCTAGGACGCTTTAGCTATCTATTAAAAGCTTATTAAGACTAAAAGTTACGTTTTTAAACCGCTTAGTAAGGGCGGATATACCTTAAGCCTTATAGCGCTCGCTAAGTTAAGGAAGAAACCTACTTAAATAGCTAAGAATATAAGTTAAGGTCCTCCGGCTTAAAAGAGAAGGGACCTTTAAGACTATATGCTTATTAATACTAAAGCTAAAATAAGTATACCCCGCGACTAAAAAAAGAACTACGGTAAAGACCGACAACTATTTAAAGGATAAAGAGTATAATATAAAAGGAGCTTAGTTAGATACTAATAAAAGCTTAGAGGAAACCGTAATCTATATTATAGTAAACTTAGTATAGGAGGCCGATAAAGCGTGCGGATTTTATAGTAAAGCATTCCTTTTAAAGAATAAGCTCTACCGATATATTAAAGATAAACACCCCCTTAACCTTAACTAAGACGTTACTATATAAAGATATAGCTTAGTATAGTAAGTAGTTATTTAAAAGCTATAAAGCGTTTAAATAGTTAAGGCTTCCCTTAACGTTTAGCTATTAAACCTTAATAGGCCGTTACGATTTACTTATATATACTTACTAGTCTACGGAAAAGAAAGGCCTAGAATAAGCATTAAAGCTTATATAGATACTAAAGTAAACTAAAGCCTTATTTAAGCTAACTTAGTAAAGACCTTTTAAGACGTAACTATAAACTCCTCTTAACGAATTCTTATTTAAGGAGTAAGAAGGATAGCTACTATTAAATAAGCGGAATTTACCGCTTATATACTAAGAAAGCTAAATAGTAGCCTTATAATTATAAAAGTAAGGATTGGCGCTTAAATAGTAAAACGCTTAGCGGCTAATATATTACTTAGCTAAGACTTTTTAGTTCTTTATTAAAAGGACCTTATTAACTTTATATTCGTCTTATAAATCGGGGCTTATAAAAGAATTAAAGCTAAAGTTAAGATAGTCTAGCTAAGACTAGTAATATATAGACGGGTAATTTACTTAGTTACTATAACGATTTTAGCTAGTTTTAGCTACGCCTAACTTATATAAGTCCGGGCGCCGCTATTAAAGCGTAATATAATATTTTTCCTTAATAACTTTAAGCTCGCTTAAATAATAATATAAGATTATAAGAGCTTTATAGCGGTAAACTATTTTAAAGAACTATTAGTGCTCCGCTAAGGCTAAAAGGTAAAGATAATTACGGACCTTAATAAGCAGTTTTAGCTATATAAGGAGGTCGACGTTATTACTCCTTTAGCGGAAGCCTTTATAGAAAATCCGGATAAAATAAACCCCGCTAAGGACTTCTTATAAAAGAATCTTACTATAAACTATAAACTTAAAATCGGCTAAACTAAGGACCTACTTAAACTTACTACCGATAAAAGCGTCCGGATCTACGCTAAAGACTTAAAATACGCATTAAAAGTTTAAGATATCCTTTAATCGCTTCCCCGCCTTAAGAAAGATAAAGGAGTAGTATGTATAGATAAATCCGAATATATATATATTCCTTTAGTAAAAGGATAGTAATACTAATAAGTCGTATTAAGATTATACCTATTAAGCGATAAAGATAAGAAGGTAGTAAATATAATATTCGGCTAGCTAACTATATAAGGCCGATTAAAACGAGTTTATAGGCTAACCCTATTTATAGCGTTAGTATTCGTAGTATAAAAGATAGTAAACGGAAAGGAAAAAGGATAAGTAGTTATAGACTTATAGGGGATTAACGCTATTATTACCTTAAACGCTTACTTAATACCCTTTTAAAGCGATATAATTAAACGCCTTTAAGGAAAGAAGTTTATTAATATAGTAAACACACGATCGTTTTTTTATTAATTCTTAGTTTACTAAGACTACTAAGAAAGGTTTATAGTTATAAGCTATCGCGTGCTAAAAAGATTACTCGTAATACTTATAGGCTTTAAGAACTCCCCGGTATACGTTTAAAGGTTTATTAATAACGTCTTTTATAAATACTAAGAATACGCGGCGGCCTATATTAACGATATTATTATTTACTCCGATATAGCCGAAGAACACCTTTAATCTTTAAAGGCCGTATTCTGCGCTTTCTACGACTATAATATTACTTTATCCGGATTAAAGTCCTTCTTAGCATACTTATCTATATAGCTCCTTAGATTTAAAGTAGACGCTATTAGCTTAATAAATATAGATAAACGCGTGTAAGCTTTAAGGGATATCGCGTTCTTAAAGAACCTTTAATAGCTTAAGAAATAGATCGGCCTTACTAGGTAGCTACGCTATACGGTCCCGTATTTCGCTAAGGAAGTTAACGTCTTATAAAAACGAAAGACGGAGCTACTTTAAGTAAGATAGGAAGAAGGAGTCCCCTTAAGGGGCTAAGGACGGGCTTAATACGCTATAAAAGCCGCTTTTTAGCCTACTTTAAAAAAAAGGCCTTCGCGATTTTAACTAAAAACCTTACCGAGCTTTAAACGATTTATTACTTTAACCTCGCTTAATAACTATTTATCTAAATCGATATATCTTAAGAATATAAAGTAGCGGCTATAGCTTTTTACTTAAAAGAAAGTACGGAATAAGATAAAAAGACACTACTAGCTTAAACTAAGGTTTAGCTTATTATTTACTTAAGCCGCGCCCTTTAAGGCGGAGAACCTTAATACTAGCTTATAAAACTTAAATTAGCCGGTTTAGTATAAGTAATATATAAGCTACGTACTATAGTACTATTTATAAGAACGCTATAAGTAGTTATCTTTACTAATTATATAAGCACTTATAGAATTATATACTAGAAATCCTTATTCTTTATTAATATAAAATTTAATAATAAGCTAGTCCTCGCGTCTTAATACTTAAGCTAATTCCCGCTTAAGGTATGCTATATCTTAAGCGTCGAAAACGTTATACTAAACGCGCTCTTATTTCTACCATATTAAGACAATAGGCCGGTATCCTTAAACTAAGAAAGAGAATTAAAACGTATTTAAGAAGATAAGATAATAAACCGTATATTCCTTTATATAGAAGTATTAATCGAATTACCGCTCCGCTAAAAAATAATCGATAGATATACGGAAGATATACAGTAAGCAAAAATTATAGCATAGCTTAGCGATAAGGATAGGGTCCTTAAACTCTTATTCCTTTAATCGTAAGGGTTACTATACTTTATAAAGAACGATAAACGCCGGAGACTATATATCCTTAAGACCTATACTAAGGAGATCGTCGAAGACGCCTACGCTAAATACTTTTATGCCGGCTATACCTATATATAGTAAGACTTATTTAAAAGCTTCTTATACCTATAGCTTAGTAAATATATAAATAAGGTTATAGATAGCTACGATACTTATTATTATAACTAAACTAATTAAGGTAAGACGCTAAGGTAGCTTATCTTAATTTAAAGCTTGCTGGTTTTATACTATATAATAGCAATAGACTTTATTACTAGGCTTTTAGTAGTTTAAGCTAAATAATCCTTATAAAAAGATCTTATAAAGAACTTCTTTAATTTCTTACTAACTATAATTAATAAATTCTTAAAAATATATCTCCTTATCTTAAGCAATAATTAGTTTATAGCGGAAGACTAAGTATAAGCGTTATATACTAAACTACTCCGCGCTAACTAAAGGATTTTAAAGGGGATAATCTTTAACTAAGACGTAAAGTTTACTTTAGCATTTTAGTAAACCTTATAGCAAGCCTTTAAATTAAAGCTTCTTATATTTACCGCTTAGTACCTTTAAACTAACGGCCTATTAAAAAGGCAAAACTAAACTATAAAAATCGCGCTATAATTCTTTACCGCTAATTTCTTAAACCTACGCTAAACTAATACGCTAATCGCCCTTTAGTTTAGCCTTAATAATTCCTTCTCTTTAGTAATTTATACGGCCCTTAATAAGCTTATTATAAGGATAAGAATAGATAACGGCCTTTAGTTCCTTAATAACTACTTATACTTATAAAACTAAGAGGTCTTATAAGAAAAAGCTAAGTTAGCTATTACTTATACTTAAGCCGCTATAAAGGATAGATATAATAAGAAACACCGCTTACTAAAATTTAAGCCTAGTAATTAAGTCTAGCTATAGCTTAGTAAAGGCTACTATATCGCGGATAGTAAACTAGCAAAGCTTTAAGAAAGACATACTAAGCCGTTTAAGGTTACCGCTAAAGTAAGATAGCTTATATACTAGCTAGATATAAAAAGGTCCTTTAATATTTATCCGGTCGTTTTAGTAATATAACTACGCTTAGTAAACGAGCTAGCTATATACTTAAGATTAGTTTAAGATAAAAGGATACCTTACTTAAATAAGTAAGAAGTAAAACGAATCTTATAAAGCTATATAATAAAAAAAGGCGGCGGAAAGCTAAAGAAGGAGTTTTTAGTAGCTTAAAAAGGCTAGCTAAGTAGCTATAACTTATAAGTAAACGAAAAAGCAGTCTTCTCGCTAAAGATCGTAAAAGCCTTTAAAAAAGCATAAGAAGAGTTAGCTACTTAAGTAGTTTAGATAAAAGCATAACGCGCGGCCTTTATAACTTAATATAAAACTCTTTAACTAAGAGAATTAAGCGGTTAGGCCTAGGTATAAGACTTAAAAGCTATTATAAGTTATAAGAAACTATAACTTACTACGCTTAAGGTAATTAGTTATTTTAATAATAATATACCGCTATTTACCTTAAGTAATAAGGCTTTTTTAGCCTTATAATATACCTATTTAAATTCTTTTTACCGCTTACTTTCTTTCCTTTCCTTTTTTCTTTTTATAACTATATTTCCCTTTACCGCTAGCTATAGCCCGCTATACCTCGCTTACTCTTATACGTATAACCTTCTTTACTTTAAGCTTATAATCCTAATACTCTTATTTTAACTCCTTTTATTATTTAACGTCTCCCGTAGCTAAGACTAGCTATTTTATAACTACCTCTTTAGCCCGCTTTTTTATAAGCCTTTAAACCTTTAATATAAAGGATATAAACGAGCTCTTAAGCTTTATAAAAACAAGGCGGCTATTCTTTATAGCTTTAAGTCCTTTAGCGAGAGTTAAAACCTTTAAGTTTAAGCTTCCGTATAAACCTACGCCGCCTTCCGTAGCCGCGCTTAAGCTAATAGATTTAACTTAAACTATAGCACTATAAGGGACGGCTTATACTACCCTCTTTAAATACGTAACTTAAATAACTCGCCTCTTAGCTTTATATTATAGCGAGGTCTAGATAGCCGGTTTTGCGGTAACTTAGCTATACCTCTTACTTAGCTCTTACTATTTAAAAGCCCCCGCTGCTTATATATTTTTAAGGCGTAGCCGGAAATCTTTATTAGCGGAATAACTAGCTAATACTTAATGTTTTAAGGTTAGCTAACTTTACTATAGTCTTAAGATTTATAATAGCCGCTATAGCTAGCGGAAACCCGCTTTAGCTAAACGATTAAAAAAACGTCCGCGCTATCTTTAACTATATATTTAAGGTCTAGCTTAACTAGTTTATAGCTAGGTTTATAGCGGCGTTTTAAGCTACTATAGCTAAAACCTTAACTCGCTTTATATATAGTTTAGCCTATACTATAAAATCCCCTTCTTAGCTTATAGCTACTATAAGCCTTAAAGACCCGTTTAGTCTTACTTAATAAACGCTTTTTCCGCTTGCCGCTACGCTTAGCCTAGCTATATAAAAGCGTATAAGCGCCTTATTATAGTTTATCCGCTATTCTTCCTTAACCGGAAAAGATAGCGATAATTAGCCTCGCGATATATTCCGCCGCCCGATATTATAAAAGCCGTTAGTAATAACTGATACGATCTTTAATAGACCTAGCTTTATAAGCCTATACTTTAGCGATAAGATTATAATAATTAAGAGTTTCCGCTTAGCTATAAACTACGCTAAGTTTTACTTATAGGCCTATAAAGAGTTTAAACGCAACTTAACTCTAACTTAAGTAATAAAGTTCTTAAGCTTTAATATTTGCTTTATTAGCCGCATTAACTATACGCTTTATATTTTTACCTTTAAGGCCCCCTCCGTATAGAGGTTCTTCGAGACTATTAAGTATATTTAAAACCTTAAGAGCGAGGAGTAAGCACTAAGGCTATTAAGGACCTTATTACCCGCTTTTAAGCGGGAATATAAACGTTTAATACCTTAGTATTAACTATACCTATTAATATTAGTAGGATAGCTTACCCTTACCTTAATACCTTCTTAGTAGCTAAACGCGCGTTAGTTAGCGGAAAGGCGTAGGTAGTAGCGCCGCGTAAAAAGGATAATAAGTCGGAAAGCTTAGCAATAAAGAGCGGGGGATAATTATAATAGCGGTAGAAAGTAAGATATAATATCTTACCTATAAGCGGCCTATAAAGCTAGTAAGTAAAACGGGAGACTTAGCAGAGGATTAAAAACGGTATAGAAAAGGTAAGTAAGATAATAATATAAGATAAGGCTTAAATAAAGCTAGTCTCTCGTAATGTATCCCGCTAAGGAACTTAAGTATTCCTTAGTATAGAGACTTTTTACTGCCCGGTAAAGGCCTAAATATACGCCTTAAAAGAGAGTCGGAAAACCTTTACTATAAATTTTAGCCGGACGTATTAATCGCTTTAATAAGAATAAAGCTATATAACTAAATATAAAGTAAGGATCTATAATAAAGCCGCTTACTAACTATCTTAAGCTACCTAGCTACTATTAGCCGGATAGGCCGAAAAAACTATTAAAAGGATAAAGATAGCTTACTATTAATATAGTATAAAGACGCTATTATAAAGCTATTACCTAGCACCCCCTTTACTTTATTCTTACTTTAAACCGATAAGGATATTAGCTCTTCTTTTTTACTTAAAGGAGTTATTATAGAATTTAAACGGCTACGCCCGGACTCTTTACTTTACTTTTAAGGAAGCCTTACGGAACCCCGCGATAAGAACGCTTAAAGCACGCACTATAAAAGCTTGCTTAAGGAGATATAATAAATATTACCGGTTAGACCCCGCTAAGGTTTCCGGGATATAATTACGGAGGGTTAAGAGCCTACTTAACTATAGTTTATAACGTCTTTAACTATAAGAGATATCGTAGAAACTATTAAGCGGATTCCGCTAGTATTTTTAGGGGATTTCTAAGGATTTCCGTAGGATATCTTAATTATAGTTTAACCCGTTTTTAACTATAAAAGCACCCCGGAAAACACGGGATAAACCTTACCGCGATTTTTAAGGGATATTTAAGGATATTTAAGGGATTTCCCTAACTATAGTCTATAGTATTTTTAACCGGGCTTATACTTAGTTTATTAAGCGATTTTATAAGGATATCTACGGTTTATTTTACGCACTATAAATAGTATAGTTAAAGATCTTTAAAATTAGCTTAAAGAACTAAGTATAAAGTAGCTAGCTATGCCTTTAAGAATAGATAAGCTTTTTACTATTTTTAAACCTCTATATACGTTTATATACAGTAATTAGTCCGTTATACCGGCCCGACTAGCGGTAATAAGTCTATAGTACTAGCCCCGACCGGCAGTAATTAGTTTGTAGTACCGGCCTTAACCGGCGGTAATTAGTCCGCGCCCTATCCCCTTATCCTTACGCCGTAAGGCATAGCATTTTACTCCTTTATAGCCTCCTTTAAAGGGTACTTATAGTATATAAGTGCGCTTTAAACATACTAACTAAAGTAAAGTAAAAACCCTTTAAAATAAGGAAAAATTCTTTTTTTATAGCTTAAGAAACCTGATTTTTTATAAGGAAAAACTTAAAGCTTTTAATCTTTCTTAAAAGGAAAAACTTATAATTTATTATTTAAGTAAAACTTCTTTATTTTATTATTTAAGAAAAACCTTTATATAGGTAAAAAACCTTAGGTTATATAAAGGAAATCTAAAAAAGTAAGAAATTGCTAAAAACCTTTATTATAAGAATTTATATTATAACCTCTTTAATTCTTAGTAAACTTCAGAATTTATTAAATAGTATAAGACCTAATCCCTTAGTAAATATATCTGCTATATTATCTTTAGATTTTATATAATAAACCTTTATTTCCTTTTCTTTAACACTATTACGTGTAATATAATATACTTAGCCTATATGTTTTCTTAGCTTAAATAATTTAGGATTCTTTACTATTTTTAAAGTAGATTAATTATCTGTAAAGATTATAAGGACTTTATTTTTAAGTATATTTATAAACATTCCTTTTACTATAATATTAAAATAGCTATATAAATATAAAGCTTCTTTATTAGCCTCCTTAAGACCTATATATTCGGTCTCGTATATAGAGAGTGCTATAGGTTTTTTTTTTTAGCCAGCCTAGCTTATAAGGTTATTATTTAAAAACAAATAGTATCTAAAGACCGACTTACGGTCTATAAGATCGCTAGCCTAATTAGCATTAGTATAGGCTTTGATAAATAGTATATTAAATGTAATATTATAGTTAGAGTATATACTTAAGCTAGGATATTGATTTAGATATTTCTAGATCGTATTTAGTGCTTGAAAATATAGTATTTCTAGATTAAAAGCAAATCTAGTATATAATATTACTGCGTATAATATATCTTGCCTTAAAAACAATGCTAAAAATAATAGTAAGCCTATTTACATTTAATATAATAGGATGTCTGCTTTTATAGCTATATAGTCTTTTGTTTTATTTAATTTCACTCCCTTTATAGCAGGGGTTTTTCAGGTTCTTATATTTTGTTTATTAAATTCCTTTATGTTATTAAGGGTATATTTTTCTTAGATTATATATATGTCCTTTTTCGTTCTGTTTATAGTTATATTTATTCCTAAGAAGTCTTTTCCTTCGCTTAACGATTAAATCTTTAAGACCTTGCTTATTTTATTTATTATATAAGTTATAAAATCCTTTATAAGTCTAAAGAATATAAGATCGTCTACGTAAACTAATATAGCTATATATAGCTTATTGCTTATAAATACCCCTTCGTTTATAGGTAAGTAGAAAAATTCTTGCTTGCTTAAGACTTTAGATAATAAATTATACTAAAGTATTAAACTTTTTTTAAGACTAAATAAAGCTTTCTTTAATTATACAACTAGCGTTTTATCTTTATTATACTGCTTATTATTTTTATTTTTATACTTAAGGTCTTTATTTATAATATAGTCTTTATAACCTTATAGTATATTTATATATATTTCTATATCTATATCTGTATATATAATTGCATTTTTTATATCGTATTGCAGTATTTACTAATTATTAGTTATAGCTAGCATTAATAAGAGTTTAGTAAACTTAAGTCTAGCGGTTATAAAGAAGGTTTTTATATAGTTTAAGCCGTATATTTACTTATAGCCTTATGCTATAAAGCGAGCTTTATACTTATTTATATTATTTTTATTATTCTTCTTTATTCTATAGACTTATTGGCATCTTAAAGCCTCCGTATTATTAAGAAGCTCTTATATTTCCTAAGTATCTAGACTTATAAGTTCGTTTAGTTTAGTTAGTAAAGCTTTATCTTAGTCTTTTACTTATAAACTATTTATAGCCTACTTATAAGTAGTAGGCTTTATAAGATCTTTATTTCCTTTTATAATAAAAAGAATATATTTTATATTCTTATTATTAATTATAATATTATATATAAAGTATTCTATAAAATCTTTATAGTATTTAGTAAGCTTTTTAAGTATTTTTATTTAAATCCTTTAATCCTTTTACTAAGTATTATTATCGCTAGTATTATTATTTATAGTATTATTATCTAATATCTTTAGTATTTATATTATTATTACTTATATTTATATTACTAGTATTTATATTATTAGTATTATAAGTATTATTATTACTACTATTATTAAAAAAACTTCCCCGCGAACTAAATACTCGCTTAAAGCAGGTGCGTATTATATTTAAAAAAAATTAATAATAAGAATTAATTTAGCGTTATTAGTTACCCCCTTTAAAACGATATTATAGCGTAGTTAAAGAACGTAAAGGTAAGGGGGTAGTCTGCCTTATACGAATATTAACCGTAGTATATAGCGCGATAAGATACCTTTAAGCTTTATATACTTAAATAAAGAGCCGAACTTACTTTAAAAAGATAATAGTACGTAGCTTAGTTAAGTTATATATAATACTAATAAAAAGAAGGCTTATAATAAAATCGCGGGTATAGTCTTATATATATAGTTCGATTAAGTATAGGTAGTAGTTAAAACCTTTCTCCGCGCTAAAAGGCGAGCTAAGAGCGCGTTAATTATAGTAAAGGCCGACTTTAAGCTTTATAAAGCTATTTAAAGCATAATAAAGGAGGCTATATATAAGGAGCTTAGATATAGCTAGGCCTAAGGCCTAAGGGGGCTTAAGCGGACTTAAGTAATAGTAGTAGCGGGCCTTAAAGGGCCGGTAAGTTATAACGTAATAATTAAGCTAGTCTTAGCTTAGTATAAACGTAAGCTAGTAGTAGTCCCGAAAAAGGCGACGCTAGATATCTTAAACCGCAAGCTAAAGGATATAGTTAAAGCAATTAATACGGCGCTTAATATCTCCTTTATTATAACGGCAAGGCGCCTCCTAAGCGGGGATATTACGATAACGTTTAATATAGCGGCGCGGCCTTATTAATAAAACTAAGATTAAGTAAGAAGTATCTTTAAGCTAAAGATAGCGATAGCGTATAAGGCCTATATAATAATTGCGAAGAATATCCCGGAAAAGGTTTTTAAGATAAAGAAGACGGTTTTAATTTAAGAGATTGTTAATATTAATAAAGTAAAAGTTATATAAGCGCGAGTAATATAACTTTAAATTAAGACTTTTATAACTATAACTCTTATTATTAGTATAAGTAGCTTCGTAAAGGCTAATAAGCTATATAATATAGGCCTATTTTTAAAGGCTAAAATATTTTAATATAAGTTATATAATAAGTTAGTCCGGCTTACTTAGTATTATAACTATTATAACTATAAATATATCGCTAAATATTATACTTTAATATAGCTTTATACTTATTATAAAAGGACTTTATATATAAGCGGCGAAGATAAGTACTATATAAAGAAAAGCGAAATCCTTTATAACTATATATTTTATAGTAAGTAGTACTTAATATAGTTTTATACTTATCTTATAGCGGTAAAAGCTTAAGATAAAGTAAGAGACTACTACTTAAATCGCTTATAATGCTTTGCTAGTACTTATAGCTAGCTAGACTTTAAAATTCCCTCCTTTTTATAAAGGACTATAAACTTACCTTATTATAAGCGCAGAAACGCTTTAAGCAATTAAAGAAGAATAAGTAAAAACTATTAGCCTTACCGGCTAAAGCTTAAGTAGTAAGCGCTAACTTAAGTAATATTAAATAGTATATAATATAATAAAGCGCGTCGCTCTTAACTTAAGCTATTACTTTATCTTAAATAATAAACTTTACCTTAACCCCTTATATATAAAATTAAAGGTCCTTTATTAAAATATATAAAAAGAATATAAGCTAGTATAACTAGCCTTTAAATACCGCGCTAAGTATAATATAATAGCGCTTTAAGAAGTAAAGAAAATATAAAGCTTAAAGGCCCCGGTCTTAAAAGGCGCACTATACTAGCTAGTTTATAAAGAGGGCTTTAATACGATATATGTTTATAAGAGGCACGATATAAGAACATAGATATTATAAACTAAATATAATTAAGGGGAGATAACCTTTAATAATAATATAAGATAAGGGTCTTTATACTCGCCGCTAAAAGGAATATAAATAAGCTTAGCTAAGGCTTTAAAAAAAGTTAATAGCTAAGGCTTATTAGTTTTAATTAAAGACTTTAATATCTACTACTTACTTTAAGACGCTTATAACTAGACTTTTAATAAAGTAGAATAATTCGTTAAGAAGGCCGCATAGCTCCGGCTTAAGCTAACTATACTAAGGGGCGAATATATATAATTCTTTAATAAGTATTAAGATAGTACGATCGACCTTATATAAGCTATAATAAAGATAGCTATATAGTTTATTAGCTTAAACCTAGACTTTATAAGGTTTAATTATATTTTATAAGTAGTCTCGCTTAAGATAAAGGTAAAGTTAAGAGAGACATCTACGATATTAAGGTAAAAAGAGGCGGGAAAAAAAAGGTTAAGGCGGAAACCTTATCTTAGCTCGGAATATAATAGCCTACGCTTTATAGCTTATAAAAGATCGATATAAAAGTAAATAGCTTATATAATAACCTTAATAAGATCGCCTATATAACGGTCTTATACTAAAAGTAAGCGATCTTAAAAGGTAATATATAGTTTACCCTTAAGGCGGCCTAAGCTACTTAGGCCGCGAAGAGGGCTTAAAGATACTATAAGAGGCACCGGACTTAAGTAAATTAAGAAGCGCTATAAGAAGCGGCTATAGTCTAAAAGCGGGCTATACGCAATATAAAATAAAAGTACTAAAAGGACTTCTTTAAGAAGATTAGCGCGGATAATACTAAGCTATAAAACGTTAAGCGGTAAGCGCGGCTATATATTAGTTTGCCCTTAAACTTAGTATACTTATTACTATTAACTAATATAGACTATAAATACTAACTAACTCTTAACTTTGAAAAAAAAAGCCTAACTTTAAGCAAAACGTTTTTTCTTAGCTAAAGCCGCGATGCTTTTAAGGCCTTCTTAGCTAGTAGCTAAAAAGGAGCTTATTATTAATCAGCGTATTAACTTTATAAATATATCTTAAGTAATAAGTAAGATAGCAAGCTAAAGGCGGCGGGCTTAAATAAGATCCCCCTTAGCTTCTTTAAGCTTTATAGCTTAGCGCTCTTAGCTTAGCTAGCGATAATTTTCACGACCTATATAAAGATATCGCACTTTTTAACCTAGTTCCGTTTTATAAATATAGTAGTACTAAGAAAGCTAAGGAAGGAGCCTAAGGTATACTATACTACTAAGGGGTAAAGGCCTATTTTCTTCTTATTAATAATAAGTAAGATCTTAAAGTAAATCTTAGCTTAAAGGCTCGTAACCGCGGCGGAAGCGAATAAAGTCTTGCTTAAAAGATAGTTTAAAAATAAAAAGGAGAGGTTTATAAAAGCGGCGATACTTAAGTAATAGAACTAATACGTATAATATAAGCTAAAAAAAGGACTATATCGTTCTTTTAACTTAATATTAAAGGGGCCTTTAATATAGTTAACTATAAAAAACTTTTAAAAGAGCTTACCTTTTAAAGCTACTTTAAGTAGTTTATAAAGCTAGCTTATAGCTTTATAAATAAGCGTAACTTAACTTTTTATTTCGATAGAAAAAAGGCTATATTAATATAAATCGCTACTAAAGTCCTTTAAAGCTTATAACTATCTCTAATCTTATTCTTTTACTATATAACGACCTTTTATAAAAGGTTAAAAAAGCTAAAAGAAGTTTATATTATTAGCTTTATTAATAATATAAATATCTTTAGCGTTAGCTTTAAGAAGAAGTTAATAGTAGCGCGGCTTAACGCGGCTTAAGAAGTATATGCTATATAAGTAAAGGAATTTAAGGTAAACTTTAAACCTTTAAAAAGCAAGCTTATATACTTTATAAAAAAATATAAAGCGGTTATAACCCTTATCCGCCTTAAGGCTACGATAATTATACTAGTTTAAAACGCTAGGCTTTTAAAGGTATAAGTAAACTATAAGCTTAAGTAAAAAGTATACTTTAATAAGCTATATACTAAGTTAAAAAGGCAAAGCCTAGCCTTAATAAAGCTCGCGGCGTTTATATAAGGATATACTTTACTTAAAGCTTAAAAGGTTTATATTAAAGTTATTTAGTTTTTTATATTATATACTATAGTTACGTTTTATAAGATAACCTTAGCGGGCAGAAAGCTTTATAAAATAGCTATAAAACTAGTATAAGATTAAACCGCTTACTTTTAGATAATTATAAGGGCTTATTAAGCTACCTTAGTTTACTAGCTTAAAGCTAAAACCTAAGTCCCGCTAATCGACCTTTACTTTAACTAAAGAATAGCTAATACCTTTAAAAGACTAAAATATTTTAAAATCCTAAGCTAAATCCGGCGCGCGTTTATATTAATAGTAAGGCTACTTAAGCAATATAGATAGCGGCTAAGGCGACTTATACTTTTAAGACTACTACTTATAAAGGTATTAAAGGGGGTATAGTCTAAAGTTAAGTTTAATAAGCTTTAAAAAAATAAAAAAAATAAAGGAGATCCTCTTTAAGAAGTAAGCTAAACGATAAAGCTTTATAAAGGAGCTTATTTAGTAGCACTAAACTACGCTTTACCTTACTAACCTCCCGCCCCGGTTTAATAAAGCTATAGCGCTTAACTAGCACGGAGCGCTACTTAAGTACTTAAGCTTTACGATTACTTAAATATATACTAAAGTAATAGGCCTTAAGGACTTTTTATTCTGCTATAATATACTTAAAGTAGTATTACCCCTTTATAACTATAAGTAATAATAAGATACTATTTACTATATAATAATAAGCTAAACGCTTATTAGTAAAGTAAGTAAGACTTTATTATAGCGACTTTATAATATAAGTAAGGTAAGGGCGAAGCTTTAAAAGTAAAAGATAGTGGCTATTTTAATAAGATAGTTTTTAAGCTTAAGACGCTAATAATAATTTAACCTTATAATATAGCTATATTAAGAGGAGGAAAGAGCGTATATAAGGACCTTAGCTATACTTTAGTTAAGGGGGGGAGCACCTTAATTAAACTAACCCTTTAGCTTAGCTTAAAGGGGAAAACTTACTAATATAATACATACTATAAAGTACTAAAACGCCGAAAACCTTTCTCCCCCCCTTTTATCTTATCCTATCTAGCTTATAAGGCCTTTATTAAGCCCGCCTTAAGCTAAATATTTTTACTAGCCCTTTTTACGCTTCCCCCCTTTAATACTACCTTTTTACCTTACTTAATATTTAAGCTTATCGTTATCGTTTTTTATACTACGTTTAGCGCGACTAAAAGTAGCTACGGGCCTACTAGTTTAAGGGGTGCTATAAGTACGCCCCGCTTAGCTATAGCTATAAGTTAAAGTAATTAACGCCTTCCCCTTTCCGCGCTTATAATAGCTTAAGGTTATAGTAAAAGTAAATAAAAAAGATATTACCTTATTAGCAGCTTATTAAAGCGTTTACTTTAAGGCTTATAAGGTGCTTAATATTAAGAAACTACTAGTTATAGTAAAAGTAAAAGTTAAAAGCAGTATAAAGCTAAGCTAAGTAAGGCGATTTAAGTAATACTTAGTTAACTAAGCGGAGTTAAGTATTATTATAGGCTATGCTATAAGAAGAGCTATAGTTATACTATAGCAAACGACTTAAAGTTAAGCTAACGTATAGCTAAAGTCGTATAAAACTCTACTTAAACTCGGCTTAAGTTCAACCTAAACTTAACCTAAGTATAAGCTACTTAAGCGACCCTTATAAAGTACGAAGCTATATAGCCTAAATAAAGATTTCCCCCTTCCCTCTTTAGCTTTAGATAAATAATTATTTAGCTATATACTACTAAACTAAGTATATATAAGCCTTTAATATATTTAAAGCTCCTTTTAGATAAGGTTATATAACTTAAGAAAAGACTTACTAGCTATAATATAGCGCGAGTAAGAAGCCTACTTAGCGTAAGGGGGCTATGCTTAAGGGGCTTAAGAGGGAGGGCTAAGAGAGGCCGATATCTAAATAAAGGTTAAATAAGCGATCCTCTTACTATAAGTAAAGGCCGTTAAAACGAGCTACTAAGTTTAAGCAAGCTAGTAGTAGATTTAATAGCTAATAAGCTAGTTCGGGGCCTTAATATAAAAGCTAAAGGAGATAGTAAGGACGTATATATAAGGAAGGGCCGGCTTACTAATCGGTAGTTTAATACTACTTTATAATATAATAGCGGGGGCTATAACGCCTATAATAAAGAAAGAAGTAATAAGGAAAAAGGACTAGTAAAAGCCACTCCCGGCACTAAGGAAATTTAATAACTAGCGGCGCTACTTTACGCCTTAAGCACGATATATATAAGAAAAGTGCGAGATTAACTAAGACTTCTTTTTAAGCTTAAAGGAGGTTTTCTACTTAATCTATAACTACTTAAATACGGGGCTATAGCAGACTATAGCGACTTATTACAGCACTAGCGTAAATCGAGGTTATAATTAATAGGAATTCCTTAAGTACCTTAATTCGATTTACTTTAACGTCGATATTTAATCGCGGGCGGCGGCGGCTATTTATATAATTAAATAAGGAGAGAACTAAACGTTTACGGCGTTCTTCCTTAAGTTTAAGTAAAGGCTCTTTAAGGCGGGAGGGGGGTTATAGCTATATAATATATAGATCGTGTTCTTAAAGTGCGCCTTAGGCCTTTACTTTAAGAAAGTACTCGCAATAGTCGACCTCTTAACTTTAAGCTTCTTAGCGTATATTAATTAAGTAGCGTAGATCGCGGTAAAGCTAAAAAAAAGTTTAGTAGACTAAGTAGCCGTTTTAAGGCTAAAAAAAGGCAATAAAGAAGGTAACTTAAGACCGAAAAGACTTAAAGGGTAATACCTTAATAAGTAAAATTAACGCTATAATATAGCCGGGAGGAGGATAAAGCCGGCTTAATATACGGAAGTATTTCGCTTATAAGGCAACGGGGTATATTACCCGCTTCTATAAAAAGAAAAAAAAAGGAACCTTATAGGTAGCCGTAGCTATAACTAAGGAGGTAATTAAAGTAAATTCCGATTTAAGAAAAGAGGAACCTTAACATAAAGTTAAGCGCTAAAAAAGAAGGAGAAATAGTAGATAGCTTAAAGGTTAATAAAAAAGCACCTTATACTAAACTTAGTATTGCTTAAAGTTAGTATTAATAAGAAAAAGGGGCTTAACGCACTTATAGATATAGGCTATAACTACTATGCCGTAGTAAGGGGGTAGCGATAAGGCTACGGATACCTTTCGTAAATAGGATAAAGAGGCTGCTATAGCCTTTCTTAAAAGACATACTAACGCTTTAAATAAAAGGGATCGTAGCGTTTAAGATAAAGATTAATAAGCACTTAAAATAGATATTCGCTTATATAGTACTAAAGTTAAGCTATAACGTGTTTTTTAGGAGACTATAAATAAAGAAAAATAAGGTAATTTATAATACCGGGGGGGATTAAATCCGGCATAGAAAAGCGGGGATTTAGATTAGCTTTTAAGGATTAAAGAAAGCCGCGAAGATCGCGAATATTTAAAAAGCGAAGCTAGTAAGCGCCTTTATTTTCGCGGCGGAGTGCCGATAAGAAAAGGCTTAAAAGAATAACCGGGGGCGATAATAAGCGCTTAACGTAAAGGTAGTTACGATAAAGGATATAAAGAAGGCCCTTTAGCTAAAGACGCTAGTCGACTTAGCGGACTATATCCCGGCTTAGGCATTATAAGCTTATTTAGACCTTTTCGCACTTATAAAGGCCTTTAAGTAACCCCCGTTCCGACTAAGTATAGACTATAAGATCTATCTTACCTTAAATAAGGATAGTAAGGAGCCGCTATTATTATAAAGGCCCTTTTATAATATATTAAAGGAAGAACTCCTTATCCTTTAAACGACCTTAAACGAGCTACTAAAAGCGAACCTTATCCGCTTAAGCAGTTCGTTAGCCGCGGCGCTAGTATTATTTATAAGGAAGGCTAATAGCCGCCTATACTTTTACTATAACTATAAAGCCTTAAATATAATTATAAAAAAAGATCGGTATATACTACTATTAATTATAAAAACGCTAAGGATACTAGTAAAAGCACGTTAGTTTACGAAACTTAACGTTATTATAGCGTTTTATAAGATTAAAATCGTAAAAGGCTATAAGTTTAAGACGGCCTTTTAAATAAGGTTTAGACTATTTAAGTAGTAAGTATACTTCTTTAGCCTTATAAGAACGCTAGCTACCTTTTAATGCTATATTAACTAAATGCTAAAAGACTACCTTTATAAGTTTATTATAGTATATATAGATAACGTTTTAATTTACTTATTAAAGTCGCTTTATAATTACTAAAATAAAGTAGCGAAGGTGCTTAAAAAGTTATAAAAGGTAGGCCTTATACTAAACCTATAAAAATACGACTTTATAATAAAGGAAGTAAAGTACTTAAGTTTTATTATATAAGCTAAGGGTAAGGTTTAGTGCGACTTAAAGAAGATTTAAGCTATTTAAATATAGTAAGCGCTAAAAAATATAAAGGGCGTTTAAAGCTTCTTTAGGTTTATAAATTACTACTATACCTTTATCCCGCTTTATATTAAGGCTTTACGGTGCTTAAACGGCCTTTATAAAAAAAACGTAACGTTCTTATAAACTAATAAGCACTAAGCCGCGTTTAAGCTTATTTAAGAAGTATTTTATAATGCGTTAGTACTATAGCTATATAACCTTAAAAGGGAAATATACTTAAAAGCAGACTACTCCGGATATATAATAAGTAGCGTGCTAATATAAGTAAGACCGGATAAGATATAATACTTAGTAAGTTTTTTCTTAAAACGACTTAATATAGCGGAGTATAACTACTTAATTTATAATAAGGAGTTACTCGCAATTATATAATACTTAAACTTTTAAGGGGTAAAGTTATATAATATACTAGTATATATAGTGCTAACGGATTATAGGAATTTAAAGTACTTTATAATAAAGAAGAAGTTAAATAAAAAGTAAAGTAAATAAGCGATAAAGCTTACTTTATATAACTTTATATTAAAGTACTGCTTAAAGAGGTTAGTAGTAGTACTTAACGCTTTATCGCGCCGCGACTAAGATAAGCCGGAAGGGGTATTAAATAAAAGGGAAATAGGATACGTAGTATAGATAATCTTAAATAGCGCGCGACTAATAAGATATCGGGTCCCTCTTAGTAGCAAGCATATAAACCTCCCGCGACGATTAGTATAAAAAGAGCGCACTATCGCGATAATATAAGAAAAAGAAGGGAACGTAAGGTTAATCGCTTATATAAGTAAGGCGGACGATACTATACCTTAAGATAAAGGTAAGGTAAATAAAGGCGGAGTTTAGCTAAAACTTAACTTAAACTTAAGCTAAGATATACTTAAGGAATAAGCATAACCGGCTTATATATTTAACGAGTAAGAGATATAAAAGTAGTAAATAGCAATATTATAAAAAGATAAGGAGTACTAAGTAGTATTTTAATTAGTATAAAACGGCGACCGGTTGCTTACTTTAAAATAGTAATTAAAGGTTTAAGTAAGTAAGTATATAATTAATATAAAGGGGCGACTTTGCTTTAAAGACTAGCTTTAAGTACTAAGTAAGGCTTAATACCTTAAGGAGGGGGAGGATAAAAAGCTAAATAAGCTTTAAGTATTAATCGCTTAGCGGATATATAACTTAATAGCGGTAGGATACTTAAGGCGTAAAGGGATTATTACGGAATTTAAACGGCCACGCCCGGACTCCTTACTTTACTCTTAAGGAAGCCTTACAGAACCCCGCGATAAGAACGCTTAAAGTATATACTATAAAGGCTCGCTTAAGGAGATATAACGAATATTACCGGTTAGACCCCGCTAAGGTTTCCGGGATATAACTACGGAGGGTTAAGAGCTTACCTAACTATAGTTTATAACGTCTTTAACTATAAAAGATACCGTTAAAACTATTAAGCGGATTCCGCTAGTATCTTTAGGGGATTTTTAAGGATTTTTATAAGATATCTTAATTATAGTTTAACCTATTTTTAACTATAAAAGCACCCCGGAAGATATAAGATAAACCTTACTATAATTTTTAAGGGATATTTAAGGATATTTAAAGGATTTCCCTAATTATAGTTTATAGTATTTTTAACTAGGCTTATACTTAGTTTATTAAGCGATTTTATAAGGATATCTATAGTTTATTTTACGTACTATAGATAGTATAGTTAAAGATCCTTAAAATTAGCTTAAAGAACTAAGTATAAAGTAGCTAGCTATGCTTTTAAAATAGATAAGCTTTTTATTATTTCTAAACCCCTATATACGTTTATATATAGTAATTAGTTTATTATACCGGCTTAACTAGTAGTAATTAGTCCGTAATACCGGCCTTAACTAGCGGTAATTAGTCTATAATACCAGCCTTAACTAGTAGTAATTAGTCCGCGCCTTATCCCCCTATCCTTATGCTATAAGGTATAGTAAATAGTAGTAATTCTAACTTATTTAAATAGAAATCCCTTAAATATCCGCTAAGCTAAAAGCAACTATATCGCACGATTAAGTACTTATCTTATAGGAAGTTAGATACTAAACGATATTTTTTTTTTAATAAGAAGCTCCTATTAGCCTTTAAATCTAACCTTAATAATAAGCACCTTTTCCTTAATACGCTTATAATAAAACTCTAAGATAAGTAAGCTATAAAAGCGGAAAAGGCTACGGCCTACTAAGTATACTAGTTTAATAATCTCCTTTACCCCTTTTTAAAGTACTATACCGCAATAGCCTACGGAGCTAAATAAGATATAAAACGAGTCCTACTTAGCTAAGCTAAGACTACTACCTTTTAAAAGGCAATCCGCTTTTAAAATACTAATAAAGGATAGACTATAAAACAATAAAATCTATATAATTAAGTAAACTAGATTTAGTATTACCTAAATAGATCGATTATTCTTTAAATAAAAGAAGTAAGGATAAGCTAACCTTAAAACTATCTAGCTTCTCGCTTGCTAAATACCCTCCGGATCGAGCTTATAATAAAGTTACTCTTTCCCCGGGACGATAAGCTTAGCGGATATTTCTACTATATATTACTAATAAAGTTTAACTTAAGGGCTTTAACCGGAAATCCGCCTTAAAGAATACTTAGTAGTTTCTTAGTTTAGTATTACCGTTTAGCCTTATCCGCTATAGCCGCGCTAACTAAAGCATTTTTAAGACTCTTAATTAATAAAAGCGAGCTTCTTATACTAAGGGCCTTATAGCGCACTAAATTTTAAGACGCGTATAAAATAAAAGGTTAAGCGCTTAACGAGAGTATTAAGACTAAGACTTTAATAATAAGCAACGAGGATATAATAAGCAATACCTTTAGCGGGCGAAACCTATTTATATTAAGCGCGTAGATATTAAGACTAAGTATAGCTTTAAGCCCCTTAGTAAGAATAATAGCAATATTAAACGAATAATTCCTTAGTCTCCTTTAAGTATTAAGGAAAGAAAACGCGCTTACTAAGCCTTAAGAAAAACCTTAATTATAAGCTAAAGATATAAGGAGATTTAACCTATTAAGACCTTTAAAAGCATCCTTTAATAAAGTTTAAGAAGATAATAAGGCTAGTACGTTTTAAAGAGTAAACCGTTTTATCGACTTTATCTACCGAAATACGAGTAAAGGCGAGGCTTATATAAACGAATTAGCTATTTAATTGCCCTCTTTCCTTTAAAAAAGTACGGCAAAATAGTATTCCGGGGACCTCTTAAAACTATAATAAGAAAAACTTAGTAAGCCCGGTATTAAACTAAGCTAATAGATATCCGCCTTATAAAAACGGTTTGAAATCTACTTTAATATAGCGATATAAGCACTCGATAAAAAGCACTTTACTATCGAAGATATAGTAATAAGATCCGACTTTAAGTCTTAAATATTGCGCTTATAATATAAAGCTAAAGCCGCGCTTTATTAGCTAAACTACTTAACTATAGTAATCTACTAAAAGCTAGACGTTTACTTATAAGAATTCTTATAATATTTAATAAGGAACGAGGATATTAATAAATAGATTAACGAATACGAGGAAATTCTTCCTTAGCTATAAGTTAAATATACCTAAGGATTTTAAAAGCACTTACTAGCATAAAAGAAATAAGTCTAACCTATAAAAAGGCGAGGGCTAACTAGCTATACCTTATATATACTTAAAGGATAGTCTTAGACGCCCTAGCTATCTATTAAAAGCTTGTTAGAACTAAGGGTTACGTTTTTAAACCGCTTAGTAAAGGCGGATATACCTTAAGCCTTATAGCGCTTGCTAAGTTAAGGAAGAAACCCGTTTAAATAGCTAAGAACATAAGTTAAGGTCCTTTAGCTTAAAAGAAAAAGGACTTTTAAAACTATACGCTTACTAACGCTAAAGTTAAAATAAGTATACCCCGCGACTAAGGAAGGAACTATAGTAAAGACTAACGACTATTTAAAGGATAAAGAGTACGATATAAAAAGAGCTTAGTTAAATATTAATAAAAGCTTAAAGGAAACCGCAATCTATATTATAGCAGACTTAGTATAGGAGGCCGATAAAGCGTGCGGATTTTATAGCAAAGTATTCCCTTTAAAGAATAAGCTTTATTAATATATTAAAAATAAACACCCCCTTAACTTTAACCGAGACGTTGCTATATAAAAACGTAGCTTAATATAGTAAGTAGTTATTTAAAAGCTATAAAGCGTTTAGATAGTTAAAGCTTCCTTTAACGTTTAGCTATTAAACCCTAATAAGCCGTTACGATTTACTTATATACGCCTACTAGTTTATAGAAAAAAAGGGCCTAGGATAAGCATTAAAGCCTATATAGATACCGGGGTAAACCGAAGCCTTATTTAAGCTAACTTAATAAAGACCTTTTAAGACATAACTATAAACTCCTCTTAATAAATTCTTATTTAAAGAGTAAGAAGGATAGCTATTATTAAATAAGCGGAATTTACCGCTTATATACTAAGAAGGCTAGATAATAGCCTCGCGGTTATAAAAGTAAGGATTAGCGCTTAGATAGTAAAACGCTTAGCGGTTAATATATTGCTTAGCTAAGACTTTTTAGTTCCTTATTAAGGGGACCTTATTAACTTTATATTAGTCTTACGGATCGGGGCCTATAAAAGGATTAAAGCTAAAGTTAAGATAGTTTAGCTAAGACTAGCGATATATAAATAGGTAATTTACTTAGTTACTATAATAATTTTAGCTAGTTTTAGCTACGCCTTACTTATATAAGTCCGGGCGCCGCTATTAAGGCGTAATATAATATTTTTCCTTAATAACCCTAAGCTTACTTAGATAATAATATAAGATTATAAGAGCTTTATAGCAATAAACTATTTTAAAGAACTATTAATACTCCGCTAAGGCTAAAAAGTAAGGATAATTATAGACCTTAATAAGTAGTTTTAGCTATATAAAAAGGTTATGCCTACTACTCCTTTAGCGAAAGCCTTTATAGAAAATCTAAATAAAATAAACCCCGCTAAGGACTTCTTATAAAAAGATCTTACTATAAACTATAAACTCGGAATCGGCCGAACTAAGGACCTACCCGAACTTACTACTAATAAGGGCGTCCGGATCTATGCTAAAGACTTAAAATACGTATTAAAAGTCTAAGATATCCTTTAATCGTTTCCCCGCCTTTAAAAAGACAAGGGAGTAGTATATATAAACGAATCTAAATATATACGTATTCTTTTAATAAAAGGATAGCAATATTAATAAGTCGTATTAAGATTATACTTATTAAGCGATAAAGATAAAAAGGTAGTAGATATAATATTCGGCTAGCTAACTATATAAGGCCGATTAAAACGAGTTTATAAGCTAACCCTATTTATAGCGCTAGTATTTATAGTATAAAAGATAGTAAACGGAAAGAAAAAAGGATAAGTAATCGTAGACTTATAAGAGATTAACGCTATTATTACCTTAAACGCCTACTTAATGCCCTTTTAAAGCGATATAATTAAACGCCTTTAAGGAAAGAAGTTTATTAGTATAGTAAACGCACGATTATTTTTTTACTAGTTCTTAGTTTATTAAGACTATTAAGAAAGGTTTATAGTTATAAGCTATCGCGGGCTAAAAAGATTACTAGTAATACTTATAGGCTTTAAGAACTCCCCGGTATACGTTTAAAGGTTTATTAATAACGTCCTTTGTAAATACTAAGAATATATAGCGGCTTATATCGACGATATTATTATCTACTTTAATATAGCTAAAGAACACCTTTAATATTTAAAGGCCGTATTCCGCGCCTTTTACGATTATAATATTACCTTATCTAAACTAAAGTCCTTCTTAGTATACCTATCTATATAGCTCCTTAGATTTAAAGTAAACGCTATTGGCTTAATAAATATAAACGAACGTATATAAGCTTTAAGGGATATCGCGTTCTTAAAGAACTTTTAATAGCTCGAAAAATAGATCGGCCTTACTAAGTAGCAACGCTATATAGTCCCGCATTTCGCTAAGGAAGTTAACGTCTTATAAAAACGAAAGATAAAGCTACTTTAAGTAAGATAAGAAGAAGGAGTCCCTTTAAGGGGCTAAGGACGGGCTTAATATGCCGCGAAAGCCGCTTTTTAGCTTACTTTAAAAGAAAAAGAGGCCTTCGTAATTTTAATTAAGAAACTTACTAAGCTTTAAACGATTTACTACTTCGACCCCGCTTAATAACTATTTATTTAAATTAATATATCCCGAGAATATAAAGTAGCGGCTATAGCTTTTTACTTAAAAGAAGGTATAGAATAGGATAAAAAGACGCTACTAGCCCGGACTAAGGTTTAGCTTATTGTTTACTTAAGCCGCGCCTTTTAAAGCGGAAAACCTTAATACTAGCCTACGGAACTTAAAGTAGCCGGTTTAGTATAAGTAGTATATAAGCTACGTATTATATTACTACTTATAAGAACGCTATAAGTAGTCGTCTTTACCGACTATATAAGTACTTATAGAATCGTATACTAAAAATCCTTATTCTTTATTAGTATAAAATCTAACAATAAGCTAGTCCTTATATCTTAATACTTAAGCTAATTCCCGCTTAAGGTATATTATATCTTAAGCGTTAAAAACGTCGTGCTAGACGCGCTCTTATATTTACTATACTAAGACGATAGGCCGGTATCCTTAAACTAAGAAGGGGAATTAAAACGTATTTAAGAAGATAAGATAACGGACTATATATTCCTCTATATAAAAGTATTAATCGAATTACCGCTCCGCTAAAAAATAATTAATAAATATACGGAAGATATATAGTAAGTAAAAATTATAACGTAGCTTAGCGATAAAAATAAGGTCCTTAAACTCTTATTCTTTTAGTTATAAAGGTTACTATACTTTATAGAGAACGACGGACGCTAAAGACTATATATCTTTAAGACTTACGCTAAGGAGCTCGTTAAAGACGCTTACGCTAAATACTTTTATACCGGCCGTACCTATATATAATAAGACTTATTTAAAAGCTTCTTAATCCTACGGCTTAGTAAATATATAGATAAGGTCGTAAATAGCTATAATACTTATTACTATAACTAAACCGACTAAGGTAAGATATTAAAGTAACTTATCCTAATTTAAAGCCTACTAGTTTTATACTATATAATAGCGATAGACTTTATTACTAAGCTCTGAGTAGTTTAAGCCGAATAATCCTTATAAAAAGATCTTATAAAGAACTTCTTTAAAACCTTACTAACTATAACTAATAAATTCTTAAAAATATATCTCCTTATCTTAAGCAATAACTAGTTTATAGCGGAAGACTAAGTATAAGTATTATATACTAAACTACTCCGCGCTAATTAAGGGATTCCGAAAAGGATAATTTTTAACTAAGACGTAAAGTTTACCTTAGTATTTTAGCGGACCTTATAGTAAGCTTTTATATCTAAGCTTCTTATATCTACCGCTTAGTACCTTTAAACTAACGGCTTATCGGAAAGGCGAAACTAAACCGTAAAAATCGCGCTACGATTCTTTACCGCTAATTTCCTAGACCTATGCTAAACTAATATATTAATCGCCCTTTAATTTAGCCTTAATAATTCCTTTTTCCTTAGTAATTTACGCGGCTCTTAATAAGCTTATTATAAGGATAAGAATAAACGACGGCCTTTAGTTCTTTAGTAACTACTTATACTTATAAAACTAAGAGGTCTTATAAGAAGAAGCTAAGTTAGCTATTACCTACGCTTAAGTCGCTATAAAGGATAGATATAATAAGAAATACCGCTTATTAAAATTTAAGCCTAGTGATTAAGTTTAGCTATAGCTTAGTAAAAGCTATTATATTATAGACGGCAGACTAGTAAAGCTTTAAGAAAAACGTACTAAGCCGTTTAAAGTTACCGCTAAAGTAAGATAGCTTGTATACTAGCTAAATATAAAAAGGTCCCTTAATATTTATTTAGTCGTTTTAGTAGTATAACTATACTTAGCGGATAAGCTAGCTATACGCTTAAGACTAATTTAAGATAAAAGGATATCTTACTTAAATAAGTAAAAAGTAAAACGAATCTTATAAAGCCGTATAATAAAGAAAAGCAGTAAAAAGCTAAGGAAGGAGTTCTTAGTAGCTTAAAAAGGCTAGCTAAGTAGTTATAACTTATAAGTAAACGAAAAAGCGGTCTTCTTACTAAAGATCGTAAAAGCCTTTAAAAAAGCATAAAAGGAGTTAGCTACTTAAGTAGTTTAAATAAGAGTATAACGCGCGGCCTTTATAACTTAATATAAAACTCTTTAACTAAGAAAATTAAGCGGTTAGGCCTAAGTATAAGACTTAAAAGCTACTATAAGTTATAAGAAACTATAACTTACTATACTTAAGGTAATTAAGTATTTTAATAATAATATACTGCTATTTACCTTAAGTAATAAGGCCCTTTTAGCCTTATAGTATACTTATTTAAATTCTTTTTACCGCCCGCCTTTTCTCCTTTCCTTTCTTCTTTTTATAACTATATTTCCCTTTACCGCTAGCTATAGCCCGCTATACCTCGCTTACTTCTATATATATAACCTTCTTTACCTTAAGCCTATAATCCTTATACTTTTATTTTAAGTCCTTTTATTATTTAACGTCTTTTATAGCTAAGACTAGCTATTTTATAACTACTTCTTTAGCCCGCTCTCCCGTAAGCCCTTACGCTTTTAATATAAAGGATATAAATAAGCTCTTAAGCTCTATAAAAATAAGGCGGCTATCTTCTATAGCCTTAAGTCCCTTAGCGAGAGTTAAAACCTTTAAGTTTAAGCTTCTATATAAACCTACGCCGCTTTTTATAGCCGCGCTTAAGCCGATAGATTTAACTTAAACTATAGCACTATAAAAGATAGCTTATACTACCCTTTTTAAACACTTAACTTAAATAACTCGCCTCCCGGCCTTATACCGTAGCGAGGTTTAAATAGCTAGTTTCGCGGCAACTTAGCTATACTTCCCGCTTAGCTCTTACCGTTTAAAAGCCCCCGCCGCCTATATATTTTTTAAGGTATAGCCGGAAATCTTTATTAGTAGAATAACTAGTTAATACTTAATGCCTTAAGGTTAGCTAACCTCGCTATAGTCTTAAGATCTATAATAGCCGCTATAGCTAGCGGAAACCTACTTTAGCTAAACGATTAAAACGATATTTACGCCGTCTTTAACTATATATCTAAAGCCTAGCTTAACTAGTTTATAGCTAGGTTTATAGCGGTATCTTAAGCTACTATAGCTAAAATCCCGTCTTGCTTTACACGCAGTCTAGCCTATGCTATAAAATCCCCTTCTTAGCTTATAGCCGCTATAAGCCTTAAAGACCCGTTTAGTCCTACTTAGCGAACGCTTTTTCCGCCCGCCGCTATGCTTAGCCTAGCTATATAAAGGTATATAAGCGCCTTATTATAGTCTATCCGCTATCCCTCTTTAATTAAAAGAGATAGTGATAACTAGCCTCGCGATATATTCCGCCGCTTAATCTTATAAGAGCTATTAATAATAACCGATACGATCCTTAATAAACTTAGCTTTATAGGCCTATACTCTAGCGATAAGATTATAATAATTAAGAGTTTCCGCCTAGCTATTAACTACGCTAAGTTCTACTTATAAGCTTATAAAAAGTTTAAACGCGACTTAACTTTAACTTAAGTAATAAAGTTCTTAAGCTTCGATATCCGCCTTATTAGCCGTACCGATTACGCGCTTTATATTCGTACCTTTAAGGCCCCCTTTATATAAAGGTTTTTTAAAACTATTAAGCACGTTTAAAACCTTAAAGGTAAAGAGTCGGGCACTAAGGCTATTAAAGACCTTATTACCCGCTTTTAAGCGGGAATATAAATATTCGATACTTTAGTGCTAACTATACTTATTAATATTAGCGGGACGGCCTACCCTTACCTTAATATCTTTTTAGTAGCTAGACGCGCGTTAATTAGCGGAAAGGCGTAAGTAGTAGCGCCGCGTAAAAAGGATAATAAGTCGGAAAGCCTAGCGATAAAAAGCGGGGGATAACTATAATAGCGGTAGTAGGTAAGATATAATATCTCGCCTATAAGCGGCCTATAAGGCTAGTAAGTAAAATAGGAGACTTAGCAGAGGATTAAAAACGGTATAAAAAAGGTAAGTAGGATAATAATATAAGATAAGGCCTAAATAAAGCTAATCTTTTATAATATATCCTACTAAGGAACTTAAGCATTCCTTAGCGCGGAGACTCCTTACTACCCGGTAAAGGCTTAAATATACGCTTTAAAAGAGAGTTAGAAAAACTTTACTATAAGTTTTAGCTAAATATATTAATCGCCTTAATAAGGATAAAGCTATATAACTAAATATAAAGTAAGGATTTATAATAAAGCCGCTTATTAACTATTTTAAGCTACCTAGCTACTATTAGCCGGATAAGCCGAAAAAACTATTAAAAGGATAAGGACGGCATACTATTAATATAGTATAAAGACGCTACTATAAAGCTATTACTTAGCACCCCCTTTACTTTATTCTTACTTTAAACTAATAAGGACGTTAGCTTTTCTTTCTTACTTAAGGGAGTTATTATAAAATCTAAATAGCTATGCTTAGACTCCTTACTTTACTTTTAAGGAAGCCTTACGAAACCCCGTAATAAGAATGCCCGGAGTACGTACTATAAAGGCTTGCTTAAGAAAATACGATAAACATTACTAGTCGGACCCCGCTAAGGTTTTTAGAATATAACTATAAAGGGTTAAAAGCCTACTTAATTATAGTTTACGACGTATTTAACTATAGGAGATACTATAGAAACTATTAAGCGGATTCCGCTAGTATCTTTAAGGGATTTTTAAGGATTTCCGCGGGATATCTTAATTATAGTTCGACCTATTTTTAACTATAAAAACACCTTAAAAGATATAAGATAAACCTTACCGCGATTTTTAAGGGATATTTAAGGATATTTAAGGGATTTCCTTAACTATAGTTTATAGTATTTTTAACCGGGCTTATATTTAGTTTATTAAGCGATTTTATAAGGATATCTATAGTTTATTTTATATACTACGGATAGTATAGTTAAAGATCCTTAAAATTAGCTTAAAGAACTAAGTATAAAGTAGCTAGCTATGCTTTTAAGAATAAATAAGCTTTTTACTATTTCTAAACCCCTATATACGTTTACGTGCGGTAATTAGTCCGTTATACCGGCTTAACCGGCGGTAATTAGTCCGTAGTACCGGCCCCGACCGGTAGTAATTAGTCCGCGCCCTATCCCTTTATCCTTACGCTATAAGGCGTAGTAAGGATACTCGCGATACTAGCTTAAAAGTTCTTTTAGCCAGGCTAATTATTAATAGTACGCCGGCTTATCGCGAACTACGGGCCGTGCGGTAAGGGGTATATTTAAAGGTAACTTTAGAAAAGGCTTTTTTAACTATTACTGCCCTTTATATAGCTATTCGTATACTTAATAATAGACTTTATAATTAACTTACTGCTAATAAAGACTAAGGGCTCTTAAAACCTTTAAGGAATAAGAAACTAGCTAATAAAAGCGATAACTTTAAAAGCGATATTAATAATAAGAGTAGTAATATACGCTATTAAGTTCTTATAATCTTACTTTTGCTTTTATAAAATACTAAAATCTATTATCTTAAATCGAGGGACGAACTAAATAAAGTAATTTTAAAAGGAATTCTACCGATAAACTAAAGTTTAAAGGAAACTAAGTTTAGCTTACTACCCGCAAACCGATAAAGCGATAGAGCGCGCGAACTAAGAGGTATAAGTATACCTCTATATATACGTTTACTATAAGTAGGATAATTAAGAGGTATAGCTACCCTATACTTAAGCGGCGCTTAATAATTAAGTAGTATTAATAATAAGTATAAGCCCCTTCTTCGCTATATATAGGTATAATATCGAGCTAATCTAGATCGTATAAAAGGAGGGACTACTTACGCTAAACGCAAAGAGTATATAAAGCCTTATACGAAGGATAAAGGAAGTCGCTAACTTCCTTTAAACGGCGATCGCCGCGTTATAAGTAAGATAAAAAAAGATAGTAAACCGGTTTTATACGCTAGCGGAAAGACTTTAAGTAAGCGATAAGGTATAGCTAGATATAAAGAAGTATACTATAGATAGGCCTTACTAAAAGCTTAACTAGCTATACTAAAAGTATACTATAATAAAGGTAGTTAGCTTATATATAGTAAAACTTAATATACTAAAGAGGGTATATAAAAGACTATATATAAAGTTCCTCCGCTATATAGCGGATAACCCCTTACTTAACTTAGTAGTTAATAATTACTAGCTACCGCTAGTAATTAAGGAAGATAATAAACTAAAGTATATTATAAAGAAGATTAAGTAAGCTTAGTAAAAATAGATTAAAAGGGGGAGATAGCGCTAAGTCTTAATAAATTAGTATAGGTATACTAACTTAATATAGTAGCTAATTAGCGACTTTTAGGATATAATCGCTTTAAAGGAATTTAAAAGACGATATAATAACGCAATAAAGAACGATAAGGGTAAGGTAAAAGGATAATAGTAAGCTAAGCTAAAAAGTAAAAGATAAGATAAAGGAAGTAGCGGAGAAAAGGAGGAAACCTAAGAAAAATAAAAAGAAGTTTCGGGCTATGCTTAATAAACATTAAGACGATTTTAAACAATAAGTATAAGGAGGACGCGCTATAAACGCGCACTAAGCGTAGATAATAATAAGATAGATAAGGGATATAATAAAATATAATAAGATATAAAGTAAATATAGATAGGATATATAAAAAACTACGACTTAATTAAAGTAAACTACTTACTACCCGCTAATACTAATAGATTAACCTTAAATATTAAGGTATATTTAAGCTTAGCGCGCCGTAGTAATAGTATAAGCTAACTTTATATACTATAGTAATTATTAATAATATCCTTCTAGCTAGCGTTTATTAAGGATTAAAAAACGTATATACGGGTTAGTATAGTAATCCTTAAATATCCTTTAAGATATATAATCTTAAAGCGCGTTTATAGCAGTAACTATATTGCTAGTATACTAATATCGCGTTAGCGTTATATTATATATAGTTTAAGAATAAGGACGTATAAGTAAATAGCGCGATTTAGCATAAGCGTAAGCAAAATAATTATAAGCGCGGGGCAAGGCTTAATTTTAATAAGCTTTATACTAAGTATCTATATTAAGAGACGCTATACGTTTAATATATATAAGGTAAGGGGGGCGCTATATAGTAGTACTACGTATCGCGCTCCGCTTACTAAGCGATAATAGCGGGCGTAAAGACTAATATAAAAGCGGTAGTATATAGTCGCTAAGCGTATTAAGAAGCGCCGGATAAGTAAACGCTTATAATACGGCGGGAGATAAGGCTTAAGGGGTTATAGTAAATATATTAAGGCGCGGCGCGGCGAAGCTATTATAAGAGGGGGCGCGCGTATAAGCGGATTAATAATTAAAGAAGGAAAAAAAAGAAAAGAGGGAGAAGGAAAAAGGAAAGGTATTTATACTTAAGGACCGTAAGTAGTAAGAAGGTAAGATATACCTTAAGTATTAATATTAATAGTAAGCGGAGGAGATATATTATACCGCCTTAGCGCTATTAAAGACAACGTAATAGCGCGGATAAGTAAGCGTATAATGTGTTTAACGCCTTAACGTAACGTTATTTAAAGGAGGCGTTAGCGTATAATTATAAATATAATAAAGACAACTATATTAATTAACGCTAAGTACGGAGCGGGGAGGCGGGGCGCTAACGTTCTATACCTTAGTACGCAATAGCTTAAAAGGGGGATAGTATTATAAGGTATATTATAAAAAGAGCTATAATTATACTATAGCGAACGACTTAAAGTTAGGCCGATATATAGCCGAAGTCGTATAAGACTTTACTTAAACTTAGCTTAAGTTCGACCTAAACTTAACTTAAGTATAAGCTACTTAAGCGACCTTAATAAAGTACGAAGCTATATAGCTTAGATAGAGATTTCCCCCTTCCCTTTTTAGCTTTAAATAAACAATTATTTAGCTATGTATTATTAAACTAAGTATACGTAGGCCCTTAATAAGTATTATAAGAAAATTAAGGGGAAATAACCCGGCCTTACTATAAGCAAAAAACTAATAGTACTTAAGGTTAAAGCTAAGGTTTTTAGTCTCCCTCTCCCTATTAAATAGGTTAAGAGTAAGGATAGCGCGAATACGCTTTAAAGCGGTAGCTATAAAGTTATTAGCTTTAAAAGCACTGCTTTTAAAAAAGCTATAAGCGTGCTTTAATATAGTTAAGGGGATAACGCGCCTTATAAGTAAGCTAAAAGTAAGCAAAATAAAAGATAAAGTAAGGTCGTTATCGCTATTACTATTATCGCTGCTTTTAATATTAAAAATAATAAAGGTAGTATTAAAGCTAAGCTAAGGGCTACCCTTATTTATAAAGGCCTTAGTCTTAACTTTATTATTACCTTTATCTTTTTTTACTTCTTTTTTTATTAGTTTTTTATTGCTAATATTAAACTTAGGCTCTTTTAAGTTAAATACGATATTAGCTTTAATAGCTTTTCCCTTACTTTTATTTTTAAGCACCCCTTTATACTTAAGTTATAAGTAAGGGCGGCGCGCTCTTAAGTATAAGCCTTAGTAAGAGCCTTAGCTTAAGCCTTTTTCTTAACCTTAGCCTTAGCTTTAAAGTTCTTTAAAACGATAAAGATCTTAAAAGGCAAAGGCTTAAGCGGGGTAAAGGCGGTATAAGCCTACGCGAGGTTTAAGTTAAGTAAACGACTTTTAAAGGCAATATCTTAGCCCTTATAGCTACTAAAGTTAAGGTAATTAGCTATTATGATTAATATATTATTTATACTCTTTAAGTTTTAAGCTATAGCGTAAATAGTTTAGTATATAATTGTAATAGTGCCGTTAAGCTTATTAGCAAGCTTAGCATTAACCTTATAAGCCGCGCGCGTATTATTAATAAAGCGGCTAAAAGTAAAGGTAAGTAGCTTAACGTTTTCGTTAAAAAAGGCTAAGCTAAAAGCGGTACTAAACGTAAAAGCCTATATTATAATAGTACTAGCGCGCTACTAAAGCTTTATTGCTATAAAGGCGAGCTTTATATATAAAGAACGCTTAATAAGCTAGCCGGACTTATATAACTCTTTTTAAATAGCGTAAAGCTTATAAGCCGCGTTTTTATTAATAGCGGTAAGCTATAAAGGGGTTAATAAAAGGAATAAGAGCAGGCTTAATATAAAGCTACTTACTTAAAAATAAGAATAGTTACTTAAGGTATAAGTAATATATACTTTTATAAAGATAGCTAAAAAAAAGTTAGTAATATAAGCTATACGCGCCTATATATTAAATATAGCTTAAATATATATAAGCTTAATTTTAATAGCCTTAAAAAACTATAAGTATATTATTACTTAATTAGCGCTTTATATATATATAGTAAGGGATCTTATATTTAGTGCTATAGCGGGCTTAAGCCTCCTTATCCTTAGTATCTTTCTTTAGTAGCTAAGGGAGTAAACTTATATTAAGAATTAAAAATTTAACTTTCTTTTTTAATATATTAATAATAGTAGTAATAATATAAAAGAGGTAAAGCGGCTAGTACGCAATAAAAATAAAGCGGTAGTAGTATAATAAGCTTATAAAGAAAGTAAGCGCGTCTTTAGTAAAAAAAGGAGAGGGTATATAAGTAAACGCGGTATATAAGAGGTTTTATCCTTATAGCTATATATAAGATTAATAACTAAGCGGCGCGAATAAATAATAAGCTTAATTAAGAATAAGCGCGTATTATAAGGCGCTAAATTCTTATTAATAAGGCCTTACTATAAGCCTATTTCCGCAATAAGTTATGGCCGCGCTACCTATAAAGGGGACGCGGGCTAAGAAGCCTTACTTACCCTCTTAACTATACGCGGAGAGGGTTAAGTTAAGAAGGGGATAAAAGATAGGCTACTACCTATACTTAAAGCTTAAGGTATAGCGCTTTAAACCGCAGGCCGCTTAAGTTAAAAGCGGCCTTAGCTTACTTAAGCCGCGTCGAACTACTTAGTAAGTAGGATATACTTATAGCGGAAGGCATACCTTTCTCCTTATATAAAGTAGTAAGACTTTATATAAGGTAGAATAAATATAAATAAGAGGAGGTTTTACCTTAAGCGCTACGGTTTTTCTTTTTTATTTAAAATATTAAATTTCTAAAAACTTAAATTAAGTCCTTAGTATAAACTTAATAATTATAATAATAATACTACTACTATTATTATTATTATTATTATTATTATTATTAGTATTGTTATTTTTAGTATTATAGTTATTTAACAGCTTATTTAAAGAGGGTATATTATTAAAATTAGTATATTTCTTTTTATTTAAGAAGTTATTTTTTAGTATTGTTATATCTTTAAAAATTATTACTTTTCGTTAAGAAAAGTTATATATTTTATAAGCGGTATCTTTATAGCTAATTATTACCCCTTTATAAGCTTTAGGCTTTAGTTTATTTTTAAGAGTTTAATTCTTATAAAATATAGTGCTTTTAAATACTTTTATTTTATTTAAGTCTTTTAAACTTAAAGCTATATTATCCTTCTTTTTTATAAGAGATATAAAGCTTATAGCAAAATGCGAGGACCTATTATATATATATATTGCTACTAAAACAGCCTTATCTTATAGGTATTTTAGTAGGTTTAAGGTAAAAAGCATAGCCTAGACTTTATTAAGTATAGTTTTGTTTATCTTTTCTATTTTGCTGTTAAAATAAGGGGTATATATAGGACTAATATTATATATAAGGCCGTTTTTTAAGCAGTATGGTTTTATATTATATATAAATTCTCTTGTATTATTAAAGAAAACCTTTTTTATAGTAGTCTTATTTATATTATTTTCTAATTCTTACTTATATTCTAAGAATTTAAGCAAACATTCTGCCTTACTTTTTAAAAGGTATATTCTTAGATATTTAGTTTTAGCATCTAAAAAGAATATAAATTATATATATTTATTATAAGTAGGGGCTTTTATAGGGCCTTAAATATTAGTATGTATTTTATTAAGAAGAGATATTTCTTTTTTAAAGGAGTATTTTTCTTTTTATCTATTTTTTAGCTTTTATATAAGCTTCGCATTGCTTTATCTTTATTATATTAGCTTTAGTTATATTTATATTAAAATACCTTTTTCTTAAGTATTTATATAATTATTTATAAGTTATATATCTTAGTCTTTTATATTAAAAAAGTAAATTTATAGTCTTCTTTTTATCTATAGACTTTTTATTTTTATTTATAAAGGTATTATTTATAGGTATATCGCCTATAAGTATATTACTTATAGATATTATATTGTTTATAAATATATTGTTTATAGGTGTATTGTTTATAAAGCTTTTTATATTATATATTTTATTTTTCATTTAAAAGCAAGTCTTTATAACTATAAAAATATAATATAGGCCGTTATTAATAAAGCCTTATATAAGTATATTTGCCTCTTTATCTAAACGAGTTATATTATCTTTACTTATTAAAGCAAAGGTATTATAAAAAGATAATTAGCTTATTATATTAATACTAATTTAAGGTATATAAAGGCAGTTCTTTAATATATAGCGTATATTGCTATTAGGAATTTTCAAATATAAATTTCCTACGCCTTTAACTATAATAAAAAAACGCTTTTCCTTAGGTAATAGTTATATATATATCTTTATAAGAAAAGAGGAGTAATTTATTATATACTATATGCTTAAAAGCCCCTATATTAAAGATAAAGTTATATATACTCCCTTTTTTTTATTTTTATAACATTTTTATCTACCTTAGAAATAACCTAAGAAATAGAGGAAAGAAGAGGCTTTAAAAGTCTTATAATATGTTTTATATTAGCTTTCTTTTTCTCTTTTAAAGAGGTATATAAAAAAGGTGTATATAAAAGGGGTATAGAGGGTATAGAGAGTATAAAGGGTATAGAGGGTATAAAACGTATAAAGGGTATAAAGGGTATAAAGGGTATAAAAGGTATAGAGGGTATAAAGGGTATAAAGGGTATAAAGGGTATAGAGTATATAAAGGGTTAAGGAAGAGGGTTATTTACTTAAGGTAAGAAGTCGGAAATATAAAGTATTTCTTTAAGGGGAGAGGACTTTTTAAAGGAGGAAACTCGTTTCCTTTTTCGGCCTTTAACTACTTATTTTCTAGTAACTAAAACTCTCTTAAGGAGGGTATAGGCGTAGAACGCTTATTATTCCTATTAAAATAGTCTTAAGAAGGTCTAATCGAAAGGGCCTTTTTATAAGAGAAAAAGAAAAAAGAAGCTTTTAGTTTAAAACTTACTACCTTTACCTTATTTTTATTTTCCTTAAGCTAAAAACAGTTTTTTATAGCATAGCCTTTTTTTTATAGTTTTTATAGAAGACGGTTTTTTTACTATATAAAAAGAATAGCTAATTAAAAAAGGGACTTTTTAAAGCTTTAATCCTTTTAAACTTATTAATTAAAGAGGAAGAAACTAATTCTAAAGTATAAGCTTAAGCGTTATCTCGAAGAGCTTAAGAAATATTAGTTATAAAGCTAGAATAAGAGCTATTTAAGCATTTTAAAATCTAAGTAATAATTACTACCTTAAGAATTTTTATTTCTTATGTATTTAGCTTATTAAAAAGCTCTTTTATCTTATTAAGATATGCCTTAATCGAAGTATAGGTTTTAAGAGTTATGTTAAATAATTCTTTTATAAGAAGAAAATTTAAGGTGAAATTTACTAGGTTATAAAGGGTTTTTAAAGCTTTTTAGGCTAACTTTATAGTTATATAGTGTTTTATCTAAGAAAGAGGGCCATTCTTAACTATAAGACGTATAAGGGCAAGAATTTCCGCGGATTTAGTATATAGATCTTAAGAGACGGCTCCGGCGGCTTTCTCCCGGATAAAAACGGATTCTATTTAGAGTAACTAAGAGGAATAATTCAAAGAACCTTTTAGCTTACTATATTAGTAGTCGTTCTTAGTAGCTATATTTATTATAGATCTTTTCGAGAGGTATTTTAGGATAAAAGTCGATTATAAAAGGAGGAGTAAGAAATATTAATTAAAGGGATATCGGTTAAAGGATATAATAAAAAGGGTCTGAAAAATATAGAGAAAATTGTGTTTAACAGTACGTTTTTTATTACGTAGTAGAAAGCTTTTAAAGGTTTATTTGCTGGTTTTTTAAATCTTAATAGCTAATTAAAAATCGAGGAGTATAAGGAAGAGATTAAAGAAAAAAGTTAAGGACTTTATATAAAGGAGGCAAAAAGGAAAAAGGGCAATTAAAAAGCGCGTTTTTTATTATATATAGCAAGGTTTTTATAAGGTTTTTTATGTTTGATATAGTCTTAAAAATGTAGTTATAAAAACATAAGGTGTAAAAAGGAGAAGAAGAGGGGAAAACTAAGGAACTAAGTCCGATAAGATATCGGGAGAATTCTAAAGAAAATACGCTTAGTAAGCGTAAGTACGTAGGAAGTAAGAAAGAGTTTTGCTAGAATTCTCCAATTACGTAATAGTCGGAAAAACGTCGGCAGGTGTCGGGGGTAAGTCTAGCTTAAAAGGAAGCCGGGCTTATAACTAATTAAGGAGCAAAGAGGTATAAAAGAGAGCAGGTATATAGCTACGAGTAAGGGGATTATAAAGATATAAAAAGTGTGCGAAAAGGTAAAGAAATAGGTAAGATGTGTATATATAAGGTTAATAATCTATTTAAGGTAAAGGGGGGACAAAGGCCTTTTTATATAGATAATTCTTAAGCTATAAGTGACTTAAGTGATTTAAAAAGGAGCCCCCTATTTAGCGTAGTTATGCATAGTAGGCTAATAGCTATTATTAGGTTAATATTATATTTATAAGCCTAAGGATTAATTCTATAAGGAATACAAGGTGGCGTAGCGACTTACTACGGATTATACATATAGTCTTTATATATACCTCTTCTTCACCTGCTTATATCTTGCTTATATATACGTGGAATAATATAAGAAAATATGTATAGTATATAGATTTTATATAGCGGATTTAATATATATTTTAGCGTATTTAGATTAAGTGTTATTTATGCTATATTTAGCTTATAGGCTGCGGGAGAGTATACTTTACTCCTTTATAATAAGGTTATATAACTTAAAAAGAGACTTACTATTAATAATATATTGTTAGTAAGAAAGCTACTTAATATAAAAAGGCTAGACTTAAAAAAGATAAAAAAAGAGGGCTAAAAAGGCTAATATTTAAATAAAGGTTAAGTAAGCAATCCTCTTACTAAAAGCAAGGGCTATTAAAACAAGCTACTAAGTTTAAGTAAGCTAGTAGTAGATTTAATAGCTAATAAGTTAATTTAAACCCTTAATATAAAAGCAAAAAGAGATAATAAAAATATATATATAAAGAAAGGCCGGCTTATTAATTAATAGCTTAATACTACCTTACGATATAATAACGGGGGCTATAACGCCCGCGATAAAAAAAACAATAAAGAAAAAAGACTAGTAAAAGCCCCCTTTAGCATTAATAAAGTTTAATAGCAAATATTACTACTTTACGCCTTAAGCATAATATATATAAGAGAAGTATAAAATCGATTAAGACTTTTTCTTAAGTTTAAAAGAGGTCTTTTACTTATTCTATAACTACTTAGATATAGGGCTATAGTAAACTATAGCGACTTATTATAGTATTAATACGGATTAAAGCTATAATTAATAAGAATCCTTAAAGTACTTTAACTTAATTTACCTTAATATAATATTTAATTATAAGCTATAGCGGCTATTTATATAATTAAATAAGGTAAGAACTAAACGTTTATATATTTCCTTTTAAAGTTTAAATAAAAGCGCTTTAAAGCGGGAAGGGGGTTATAACTATATAATATATAGATTATATTTCTAAAGGGCGCTTTAAGCCTTTACTTTAAGGAGGTACTTATAATAGTTAACCTTTTAACTTTAAGCTTCTTAGCGTATATTTATCAGGTAGTATAAATTATAGTAAAGTTAAAAAGGGTTTAGTAAGCTAAGTAGCTATTTTAAAGCCGGATAAAAGTAATAAGCGGGGCGACTTAAGACTAAAAAGGCTTAAAAGGTAATATCTTTATAAGTAGAATTAACGCTATAACTTAGCTAAAAGGAGGATAAATATAGCGGAACCCTTAGTATTTCTTATATATTAAGTAGTAAGGCGTAATTTATCTAATTTAAATTTACTAGCCGGAAAGAGAGAAGAAGACTTAGTGCTAACTATTAAACCGAATAAGGTA
>JAPEBW010000259.1:0-68262 GCA_027405785.1 Ophiocordyceps robertsii
GCCGCTTCTCTCCTTGCTCTCCTCTCTTGCTGACCTGGACCCCATCAGGCCTCATGCTCTGCGCCTCGGTCGACGACGAGCAGGTCCGTCCGTCCTCACCTCCACCGCCGCCGCCGCTCAAGGCCCGTGCTCACTCCCCCTTCTAGTCCGAAGCCGCCGCCCTCCGGGAGGTCAAGCAGCAGATCCGCCAGGTGCTGCGCAAGCTCACGCGCAACTCGGAGTCGCAGGCCTCCATCGAGACGGGCGCCTACACCATCCACTACCTCGTCGAGGCCGACGTCATCTTCCTCTGCATCTGCGAGCGCTCCTACCCGCGCAAGCTCGCCTTCACCTACCTCGCCGACCTCGCCCGCGAGTTCACCACGACGCACCCGCCCGCCCAGGTCCACTCGCCCTCGCTGCGGCCCTACGCCTTCATGGACTTTGACAACTTCATCGCCAAGACGCGCACCCCCTACGCCGACGCCCGCGCCGCCCAGAACCTCGACAAGCTCAACGACGAGCTGCGCGACGTCACAAAGGTCATGACCAAGAATATCGAGGACCTGCTCTACCGCGGCGACAGCCTCGAGCGCATGGGCGAGATCAGCAGCCGCCTGCGCGACGACAGCAAAAAGTACCGCCGCGCCGCCGTCCGCATCAACTGGGAGCTGCTGCTCAAGCAGTACGGCCCCTTTGCCGGCCTCGGCCTCTTTGTCCTGCTCTTCATCTACATGCGCTTTTTCTGACCGGGGGACCCGGTGAGACGTGGGCAGGGCGAGGCGAGGCGCGGCAAGGCGTATGGTCATTTTCTTGCAATACTCTACACGTGTTAAACTATGCGACCATGGTGGATGCTCATCGAATCGTAACCTTTTCCAAACCCTCGGCACCCATGATGCATCGTTAGCCTTCGCTGCAGTCTAGACAAAACCCCCCCCTTTCCCCCTCAAGGCGGCAGCGCGCCGCGGTTTTCCCTCCCGGCGGCTGCACGGCCTTGCCCGAGACTCCCAAACTCCGGTGTCGCTGGACAGATGATGTAGCCAAGTAAACTGCGCCATGAAAGTCGCTTCCCGCCTTCTCTCCATCCTACTCCCCCGCCGTCGATATTAGAGATGCTTTACATAATCTGGCAATTGTCCGAGGACGGCAGAGACAGGGGTAGCGCGACGGGCAGCGCGGCCGCCGTGTGCTGCCACTCGAGGTGCTCCTGGAGCGCTGCCACGTCGTCAAACTCGTTTGCGGGGCGGTACGCGTCCTCGTCGTCGTCCTCATCCTGCGGCAGCTGAGCCTCTTCCTCGCAAAATGGACAGAGGAGCCTTGCCTGCCAGTCGCCGTGCAGCGGAGCAATGTGGTTGGCAATGGCAATGGGCGCAGACACGACCTGCTTCTCCAGCCCTCCAGACGCCGTAGTTCCCGGCGCTTGCCAGCAAGGATAAGTCGTTGTCGTCGTCGTCGTCGTCGTCGTCGTCATTGTCGCTCTTGTCGGGGAGTTTGCCGCTGCCGGGTGGGCGGCTCGGGGCATGGGCACATCGTCGACGTCTTCCCAGACCATGTGGCCGTCGCAAAAGTCGCATATAAAGGCAATATCCTGGTCGGCGAAGCGCTCAAAGCCCCCAACGGCGGCGCACGTCCGCAGCTCCTCCAACAGTCTCCTCCGGTGATCATCGTCGGCCACGCCGCCGTTGCGCCTGGCTGGCTCGCGGCGATGGATGCGGCGAACGAGAAAGGCGCCGAGGCACCGCTGCGACGACTCCTGGTCGGACGTGAAGATGCGCCGGGCCGCGCGACACTGGGCGCGATGTAGGTCCTTTTGCAGGGTGTGCGTGTCGCGGATCCAAACAGGGTTGATGGGCCCGCCTGATCGAGCCCAGTCCTTGAGGGTGAGGGTGTGACTGTGGAACCGGGCGCGCAGGGCCCTCAGCTCCTCGATGGATTCATCTGCGCCCTCGAGTGTCAGCTTGTTTGCGCGGGCCAGCGGGACACACGGATGGGGTCAAGTCAAAGGTGGCTCCCAGGAGAAAACGTACGTTTGCGGTCGTGCTCGTAGTAGGATGATCCGTGAACCAGCGGCGAGAGCTCTTGGAAATCCTTCCTGGCCTCGTCGAGAAGCTTGTCGAGGGCGCGCAGCTGCTCGTGCTCGTCGAGGCCCCAATGGCGCTTGTCGGCCAAGCCGAGGATGCGGCGCCCCTCGGAGATGTGGTTTGCGATATCGGCCAGCAGCGTCCCCACGGAGTCGGAGCCGCTCATTGCGGCCGCCGGCGAGAGATGGCACAGAGATTGCGGCGGCGTGGCGGCGGCGGCGGCTCGTGGAAGGCTGCAAAGGCCAGCGAGTCACGCACGCCGCCAGAGAGGACGAGAAGGCGCTGGTGGGCGGAGACGACGGTAATGGTGAGGATGGCAGAGGCGGAGGGGAGAGGGAGCACCGGCGACGGCGCTTGGAGAGCACCCCTTGGGTGCACATGAGGGACGGAAAGGACGACGACAAGGCTGAGGCTGATGGGGCGGCGGAGGGCTTTCCGGCGTCGTTGACGGGCTCGCTTTCCCGTGAGTGAGTGCCAAGGCGGATTGGAGAGAGACTTTGTTTGCCCGGGGACTCCGTCTGTGGTGACTAATGGCACTGTGCACAGAGTGCAGATACAGTACGAATACAGTACGAATACAGTACTTTGACCATCAGGCACATCACATCAGTCGTCGGCGGCCCCCAACCTCCTTTTTCCCTCCCGGGACGGCAGCGGAACTCTTCAGTCAAATTCCAGACGTGGTCCATGCATGTCAGATCAGGCGGCAGATCAGGCGGCCGAGAGCTACGGCTACCCGAGTGGCTGGTTTGTCTGCGGCGGCCTGTCTCACGCTGTTGCACGTCCAACATTCCGTCGCCCTCCTTCGGCTGCATCAAGCAAGCGGGAGCCATTTGCCTTGTGCACAGAGCATTCTATGCACACATGCAGAGTACAAATTATACGTACGACGTACATACTTGAATCCGGTGTGGTGGCCTGCAGCCGCCAAGGATTGTGGACGGCTGGCTCGGGTTGACCTTGCAGACTTGTCGTGCGCCCGCTCGCGGCACGGTCCCGCTGCCTCACCTTCGCTTGGTAGCCTGCCTGACGTCGCGCCCCGTCGCCTTGCCTTCCGCCTTTTGGGCCGCCTCCGCTGCCAGGCCCTTTGCCTCTGCCCTTTCTGCCTCCTTGGCCTTGAGCGCACCCGTGCCCGTGTCCCCCTCGGTATCCTCGCCGCCCTGGCCAAACTCGTTGACACGAGTGTGATCGATTCTGTACGCCCACCGCTGGTATATGTAGACAAAGAAGATGACGTCGTCGCGGAGCGTCGCCAGCCGGTGCAGAATGGGCATCTTGACGGTAAAGGCAAAGAGGTCGTCGATGAAGGTGTTGAGGAACTTGTACATCATGGCCTTGGCAGGCATGTGCGCCACGCTCTTGAGCCGGTAGTTGATGTACAGCGACGGCACCATCATGAGGAAGCCGTACGTGTAGACCGAGCCCACCAGCGTCGTGATGGTGAACGAGTACCACGACTTGTGTGTCTCGTAGAAGAGCGAGTAGATTCCGTAGCCAATCAACAGCGGCACCGCCGCCATGTACATGTATCGAAAGGCAATCTCGTCGTACTCCTTGGTCTTCTCCTCCGTCTCCGTCAGCTGGTGCTTGTCTTCGAAGACGAGCCGGTACGGGAGCAGCGACCCGGCCGCCGCCGCCCGCACCCTGACATTGACCACAGTGGTGACTTTCCAGAACTCAATGACGATGCCCACGACCTGCGTGCCCAGGATCATCCAGCTCGTGTTTTGCGAGTTGTCCAGCAAGTACAGGAAGATGATGGTCTGCATCAGGACGTTGGCCAGGATCGACCGCACCGAGATGCCAATGTTGTCCTTCTTCTTGCGGTAGTGAGCAATGTCGGAGCCAAAGGCCAGCGTCTCGAGAATGAGGTGCGCCACCGTCACGACGGCCGTGATGCCGAGTAGAATGGGGTTGGTGTCAATGAAAATTTCCTTGACCATTTCAATCTCAGTGCCGTCGCCGCCGCCGGGCAGCGAGGCTCCGAATGCCGCTTGGCGAGCGTTTTCCTTCGAATTGAACTCGATCGAGGCCAGCATCTGGAACTGCCAAAAGGCCATGTTCTTGAGGTCGATGTGCAGGGGGAGCTCCTTGACCGTGTCGTTGAGGACAGTCATATGGTTCGTCAACTGCCAGAAGGTGTTGACAAACACAAGGGGATCTGTGAAAAGGCCTCGAGGTCAGCGGAAAAGCGGGAGCAAGTATGACGAGAGGGCCGGATGAACCTACAGTACCAGCCATTTTCGCCTGTGCCGTCGCGGGCGCCCGTGGCCTCGAGCCGCAGAAACTGCTTGATGGCCGGATGCAGCTGGGAGAGATCCTTGACACCCATGGCCGGGACAAAGGCGAAGCTGGAGTTGGGATGATAGTGGCTGCTGATGATGGGGCCGGTAGATGCTGGCTCTTCCGGCTCATCCGTCGCAGGGTCTGAACGATTCTCGAGCAGGTTTCTCTTCTTGGCAACCTTCTTCCTGGCAAGATATTGGGTGAGAGGGTACGTAAAGTGATAGGCCGTGGCGGGGTCGAAGCCCGGCTCCTTGGGATCCACGACGCTGCCAGTAAGCCCAATGTAGAAGTGGCCCCATAGCGTGCCGTTGTTCTGTACTGCCTTTGGGACGGTAAAAGTCGTATCGATGGAGCGGGTATCCGATTTGTTGTCCATGTGAAAGTTCTTTTCCCGAAGCACGACATACTCGGCCGGAGTCTGCGATATGGGGATCGGGTTGAAGGACGGCGAGAGAGTGACGACGATGTCGACGTGGCTATCCTGGGCCCAGATGGGCGCAATCTTCTTCGGAATCGGCCGGCGCTGGGCGCCCTCGTTGAGCGTCTTGGGGCGCAGTTGGAAAGGCGGGATGCCTTCCATGTTGGCCGCGACGGTGACGGGCTCGCCAGTCTCGGGATTGGTGACGACGGTTCCCTTCTGGCTTTTTTGCGACATGTAGGACAGGCCAAAGTTGATGCCAAAATAAACGGCGGCGCCGAGAGCCAGCTTCTTCAAGCTAAAACCCTGCGACAATGATTAGGATGGCTGCAGAGTCTCGACGAGGCTCGACTCACGGCTGTTTGCTGCCCTTGCGGTTGCTGCTGGGGCTGGTCTGCGACCACGGCAGCCGATGACGAAGGCATTGCGACGAGCAAGAGAGGCCTTGACAAGGCGGCTTGGGGGAAGGGTCTCGAAGCTCGTCACGTCGCTCGCGGACGTCGTGGCTTTTGCTGGAGCGGCGAAGTCGCCAGCGCGTACCTAGGTACAAAGTACCTTGGATTGGACCCTTGCAAAGCCCACGAGAACCGGAGCGGATTTACTTGGAGGGGTAAAGGAAGATCGGAAGATAGTAGTTCCGACAACTTCACAATCAACTCACAACGTCGAGGTTGCAACTTGCAACTCACATCCACTCGTCGTCTCGGGACCTCAGTGTCTACCTTGATTCGTGGGCAAGTATCTGCTCAGAGGTTTCATCGGCGCATGCCTTCACACTGGAAGTGAACGAGCGAGTGTGAATCGATTACGTGAGGCCTGGGTAGAAATTGACACGGCAAGGCAGCATTCTACTCACGAACTTTGGGAGACGCGGGGAATGTTGTAAGATCTGCGCCATTTCCGCTTGTCTCGAGACGAGACGTTCTTGCGGACACCGAGTTTTCTGCCGCGCAAGCCCACGACCTGCTTTCTGCTTTGGAGTCTGCTGCTCCGTAGAGTACCTGACTCGTGGCTACGGACCCTTCCGCAACGCGAAACAGTTGGGCGAGAAGGCATCTTCGAGGGCCCTTTTGGATGGCGATTATCGGTCTCGTTCTTTCCGGGACCTTGGCGTCTCCTAATGGAGTCTGATTCATCACCTTCATCGAACAGACCTGCCCCAAGGCCAATACTTCAGTTCGATGGAGACTTCGTCTACCTCGAGCACGGCATCTTCATCATCGTCCCAGAGGCAGCACCCATCTCGTGTCCTGTTTCAATATATGCAGAGTTCCCGTGTTTTGATTGCTCTCATTGACCGGATAGGCCAGCCTGTGCTCCTGCATGACATCATGGCCACACAGGCAGGACAATGTTCGGGTAGAAATGCCAATGAGGCCAGTGTGTAACCTGCACATGGGAGCACAAGACAGGTCCCATGCAGACGCCACGCCACGTATCGACAGCTGGCCCATCATCGGGGCCGACGGGTTACGGTTGCATCTAAAAGGTAGACGAGTTGACATCACACGTCGACTTCCAAAGGTTTTACTGCACGTGCGAGACCATCCAGGCCAACCAAGCAAGATTCGCTGCGTCATGCCAACGTCTGTGTTGCGGTTCCCAGCCGTCTGTAACCGGCAGTGACGTGAGAGCATGTGAGCCTTTCCGCACATAAATAGGAAGAGTCTGACCTCCTGAGGGATCCCGGTAAGCAGCAAACCTCAACTCAGACATTGATTGACATTACCCAAAGACGCGCTCTAGTGCCTGCAAGCCCACCGGACATCATGGGTGACCGAAAGGCGAGTATCCGCCGCCCTGGGTCTGCATGGGCTGAGAGCTAACACGTCTTGGAAGAAAATCTCCTATACCTTCAAGGGGCCCGATGCGTGGCATGAGCAAAGGGACAAGGTGGACGAGTGAGTGGCGGGACGTGCCCAAGGAAAGACTCTCGCTGACTGCGCATTCCGCATCTAGGCTCGTGAAAGCGGACACCAATGAGAAACACTGGGCTTGCAACAAAGCACTTCCTCCCACCTGTTACCCTCCGTGAGTTCCGGACAGACTTGAGGTTGACGTGGATGCACCGCTCACTTTTCAATCCGCACAGGCCCTTGACCACCGAGACCATCGACAAGCTGAAGCAACTCGAGGGTGTAGTGGTGGTTGAGATGGATGACGAATAATGTGCGCGCGAGGGAGCACACTCTGGTGCATAGTTGTCATGGCAAGCAACTGATGCTCTTCATCAATCGATCGGTATCGTCAGCTCACCTTGGTCTACAAAGCCCGTAATTACGTACACTGTCCCTAAACCGTAGTCTGCAAAGTCCGTGCATGGCAATACATTCCATTTTGTTCAAGAGAACCTGCGCTTTCATTCATTCAAAGTAGGGGCCAAGCTTCTCGTATCCGGCCTTTTCTCATACTGGCCGAGGATTTCGCACCAGACTTGTTGTGAAAAGGAAAGGGGCGCAGCCGTTAGTCAAGCCTAGTTTGGCAAGGATCTCTAGTCTCGTCAAGAAGCTGGGTCCTGGCAGATGCAACGAGTTGCTTTGGTGGTGGAGACTACGTGTATGATGTTTGAGTCTTATCACTGCTCAGTGGGCGTGCTTTTGACAGTACGTTGCATCGTCAAACGCCACGTGCAATACCGTGGTTTGCTTCTATTGCCTTGGTAAGTTTGCAACTTCAGTGCTGGTTGAAAAGCACGATTCAACCACATGGAACAGGCTTGGCTTTGAAAGAGGCTCAAGCCAAGAACCAGGAGCCCATACCTTTATAGATGGGAACGCGCTCTACCGGAATAGTTAAAGGCACAATTCAGGTTTGATTGATCGGGCCATATCCCATGCCGCTTGTCAGTTGCCCGTCCGTTACCATATCAGCGAGAGCCAGACAGTTCAAGTTTCCACCATCTACATCACCGCACAACAATTATATTCTCATACATTGCCACGAGCCATTTGTGAAAGGGTCAGCGGGCAGATATATGTAGTAGGTATATGTAGATGCATAGGTAGTTATCCAACCAAGTCCCGGCTCCTTCTTCCTTCTTGTTGGGAGACTCACCGGCCTACCAGCAGTGCCTGATGGGCCCCGGCCGCTCCTACAGGCAAGACGTCATGGGCTGCCTGGCGTGCAAGCTTTAGCACAACAAGTTCTCCAGGGCCCAGTACGACTGGTGGGTCAAGAAGAGGTCCGAGGCTCTCGACACGTTTGCCCGTGATGCCCAGCCCATGTCTCACGCGTGGGGCTATGCGCGGCGCATCATTAGCTGGGACGACCTCAAATACCTCGACAAGCCCAGGGCCGATCTCGAGGTGAAGGCCAAGCCCATTGCCGAGAACCAAGGTTCAGGGTCTCGGCACCTCTGGCTACAACGGCCGCACGTACCCAGAGGCGGCGCTGCGGGGTTAGGGGTTGCTGCCAGAGGAGCCGGTCCAGCGTATTGATCCGGTCGGTAAGCTGTTTGACGCCCAGGTGAAGCCCGCGGCCGCACAGGTCGACGCCCAGTCGCAGCTCACGGCCCAGCACACGACCCTCATCCGCTTGGCTTCGGGCTCCAGGCTCCCGTCCGGCACGGGACCCAAGCTTCCGGTCAGCACGGGCGTCAAGCTTCCGGTCGCCGCCGGCACGAGCTCCAAGCTTTCGTCCGGCACGGGCTCCAACCACACCAGCACCGGCGCCTCCGTCTCCCAAGAAGTCCACGCCGTCGCCGGCGCCGAGCTCCGCCGCATGTCGGTGAGCGATGCCGTCCGCCACAGGCTCCCCGACATCTCGGGGTGCGAGACGTGCCAGCGCACAATCAGTCTCAACAGCGACGCGCGCAGCGAGGCCGTCACCAACCATCCCGCTGGCCTCGTTGGACAGCAGATTTGTGCCGTCCTCGGCGACAAGTCCCTCCCCGCGCAGGCTCGTTGGGAGAAGGCTCAGGAGGTTGTGGCTAACGCCGTCGCGGTTACGGCGGGCGCGTCTGCCGGTGTTGGTGCTGGCGCGACTCTCAAGAACAACATGTCCGCTCGCCCGGGCCAGAAGCAGGCCGCCGTTGAAGAGGCCAAGACCCGCGGCTCTGCCAGCCAGAAGCAGACTGCCGCTGACCCGTTCCAGGCCCAGGTCGAGGCTCAGATCGAGGCCAAGGTCAAGGTCCAGGCCAATGCCGGGGCGCAAGTCTCTTCCGTTGTAGACTTTTGCTAAAAGGCCAGCCGACCACCGGCCTTTGCCACGAGATGGCCATGGTGGAGGAGGGACTATGATAGGGCCGGCCACACACGGTACAGGTATGCACAGGCATAGGAGAAAGGGATAGTGGCAATAACGTGTCATGTAACCGAGTCGCTTCATGCCATGCTCATTGTGCCATCTCGCGTGTAGTACACTTGTTGCCACAGGCCAAACACCGCTCCACCAAGCAAAATAGGGGCAAACCCGGTGGAGGTGAGTGAGGTGGCTTTAGTAGGTACTATAGCTCCCTGTCCAGCGTGAGGACGGGCAGGTATGGACGGGCAACTGTTTTTGATTTGGTACACATTCCGGGGAAGAAAGGTGGAATCATCATCCTCATCATGACAGGCCGGAGGACGGTCTTTCTCACAGGCCGTTTGTGTCGACCATGAGACGCCTCGACGCTTTGATTGTCTGGCTGGCCCCCGAGGGCATCGCGGAGGTTGTCAGTCGCGGAAAGGAGCCAACGGCGGCGTCAGTCGTGGAAAGGAGCAAGACGGCGGCGTCAGTCGTGGAAAGGAGCAAGACGGCGGCGTCAGTCGTGGAAAGGAGCAAGACGGCGGCGTCAGTCGTGGAAAGGAGCAAGACGGCGGCGTCAGTCGTGCACGCGAGGCCCAAGCGCATGTCAGGCCTCACGAGAAATGCCGGCAAGAAACGTGGCAGACCAGACGGCCGTGGTACGAGGCGCACGTGCTCTCACTCACAACACGCAACCAGGGGTGGGGGGGGGTGCTCACGTGACGGTCCGGCTGCCGCTGTCCCGGCCCACGCCCAAAAGCGGAACACGCTAATAGGAAGAGGCCGATGCCGGCCCACCGTGGAAGTGTGGAAGCACCGGATGCCGGGCCATGACGTGCTGCAGCTGCGCCGTCACCATCCGTACCATCGGGGCGCGAGAGAAATCTCGGCGGCGTTGCCTCTGGCCAATCAGATATAGTCCGGAAACGACTCGGCCGTCTCACAGCGAGGGCGTGACTCTTGTGTGCAGACCTACTTTGCCCTCCAATTCGCATCGTACATGATGGGAGGCGGCGATTTGACCCCCATCACGCGCGACCTTGCGTCAACCAAGGCACCGGTGCGGCCCAGCAAAAAATAGAGAGGGCTCCCCGTCGGCCTCCCTCCTCTGCTCTGTTGGACCCGCAGCTCAGCTGCTCTCGAAAGGGGGCTCTTGAAGTTGATCCGTGCCGAAGTCTTCATTACGCAGCTAGTCTCTCGACTCGCCCATCCGTCATCGCAACTCTTCCTCTCCCTGGTTCCTCCCTCCCTCTCCTCCACAGAGGCTCTCTCTGCCAAGGCTCCAAACACGAGCAATCAGCCGCCCCCTTCAGCCGTCGCCAAGCCTAGGCGCACTTTTCGAACAACCCCCCCACGACGCTGCGTGTACATGTCGCATAGCCCTCCCCCGCGCCTCGGCTGGGAGATAACCACGTACCTCGGCGACTCTCGCATCCCGCCATAATGACCTCGGACGAGGGCCACAACGGCTCTGCCATCAACGGCCACGGCGGCGCCCCTCGCACCAAGATCTGCGTCTACTGCGGAGCCAGTGCTGGCAGCCCGGCTCACATGGAGATGGCTCGGCAATTGGCCCGAGCCATGGCAGCCAACAACATCCATCTCGGTGAGTCATGTTCGAGCCGCCGCCCCCCTATGTGTCCCCCGTCTTCACAGCGCTCCTCGCCCGCCGGGCCGCCGAGTCGCAGGCAGCCTGACAACCCCTTCTCATTCAGTCTACGGCGGCGGCACCGTCGGCCTCATGGGCGAGGTGGCCAAGACGCTCTGCGAGCTCTCCGGGCCAGACTCGGTCCACGGCATCATCCCCGAAGCCCTCGTCAAGTATGAGCGCGACGGCACCTACCAGACCCTCAACGCCGACAACCAGGTCGTCCCCGACCAGGCAAAGTACGGCCGCACCACCGTCGTCGCCGACATGCACACGCGCAAGAAGCTCATGGCCGAGGAGGTCTTTGCCGGCGGGCCCGGCTCCGGCTTCATTGCCCTCAGCGGCGGCTACGGCACCATGGAGGAGATTTTCGAGACAATCACCTGGAACCAGCTCGGCATCCACAGCAGGGGCATCTGCCTCCTCAACGTTCAAGGCTATTGGGATGGCATCGTCCAGTGGGTCGACAAGGCCGTCGAGCAGGGCTTCGTCAAGCAGGCCAACAAGGACATTGTCGTCACCGCAACCACCGCCGACGAGGCCGTCCGTGCCCTCCGTGACTACAAGGTGTCCGAGGCCATTTTCAAGCTCCAATGGGGGTCCCACTAGACGTGTGGGTGTCGAGGCGGGAGTCGGCATGCATGGGCATCATGGTCGACCCATCGCTGCATCCTTTCCAGGTGCCACTCGCAGACAGACGTACCCATGGCGCCCTTTTCCCTCTTCTCTGTTTATACATGCGGCGTTTCTTGACGGCATCTTCGAGGTTGGTGGCATCAAAGGTACGGCACGCCTAGATGATAGCATTAGAGGCAGATGCGAACGCGCAGCTACCAATACAATACTCTCACCAGCAGCATGGGCGCTTTGTCTGGTCCCAAAGACTTGTTTCATTCACCGAGCCCTGGCCTGGACCAATGGCGCTGCGTCCCTTGCAGCTTGCACTTGTACACGTAGTCTAGGAAATGGTGGAAGAACAAGGTCTGCCGCTGCAAGAAGCTGGTCTGCGGTAACAGCAGCGGCCGTCTGTGACTCTCATGCTGCTGCTCTGCCCCTCGTTTCCCCTCTATACCTCGGCCCTTCAGCTGTCCACGTCCATACCCTCGGCCTCGTCGCCACCGCCGGCGGCGGCTCGAGCCTCACCCAGTTTCTCGATCCACTGCTTTACCTCAAACTCATCATAGAGCTTGAATGACTCGATGCCCTTTTTGGGAGTCGTTTCAACGCCCACCAGGCCGACCGACGTGTTGTCCACCGTCAGCTCCTTGTCCTGCACCAAGCTCTCGCGCAAGGCCTGGAGGCCGTGCTTGACCAGCTCCTCGCGCGTGCAGTCGGCAAAGGCTTCAATGTTGCGCTCGAGGTATGTCCGCGCCATCTGGGAGCGCGCGCCAATGGCAAAGGCCGTCATCTCTTCCGTCATGCCCGATGGCTGGAACTCAAACAGGTGCGGGCCGCGCTCGTCGACGCCGGCAATGAGCAGGCCGACGCCGTACGGCCGCTTGCCGTAGACCTGGGTGTTGATCTGGGCCTTTTCGCCAATCATATCGACGAGGGATCGGATGGGCATGGCGCGTCCGTACGTCAGGCGGTGGCCGAGGCACTGCTGCTTCATAAAGTTGGAGAGGACGCGGGCGTCCGAGGTGAGGCCGGCGATGGCGATGCCGGCGTGCTCGTCGACGGAAAAGAGCTTCTTCTGGTAAGAGGAGAGCTCCTCGGCGTTTCTCTGAAGCCGCGTGTCAGCAATGGCGTCCACGCAGGGCGGCGGGAAGAAGGCCGTGCCTTGACAGCGCAGAGGACGGCGTGCGTCTTGCTGGCGATGCCGACGACGACGGAGCCCTGCTTCACGGCCTCTGCGGCATATTCGATCTGGAATATCCGGCCCTGAGGCGAGCTGGGCGCGGCGAGCGTTAGCTTCCAACTCGCAGCTCCACGGAGAGGGGACAGGAAGGGCCAGGGGCCTGTACAATGTAACAGAGTCGTTGTCGTAGTTGTTTCTGAACATGATGACGGGCGGGCCACGAGGTCGAGCCTCCGATCGCTAAAGGGCAGTGATCGGGAAGTAGAAGGGTTGTGGTGTTGCGAGATGGCGTCGATGGCTGGGTGGAACAAGTCAAATGGCCGAGCAGGCAGCCCCAAGCTTCGTCGTCGTCAAGGTACTGTACCGCAAGCTTGCGCTTGAGCTGCCCTGCTAGCAGCGGCACGGCGGCACTTCCGCTCCGGGGTACCTCGACTGATGACTACTCGGGTGGGTGCGTCGGGCCGCCAATGTCCCGTCTCACCGCCTGCTCCATGGGGAGCTCCGTTGTGGAAACGGCCACTGCGACACTGGGGCAACAAAGTTACGATTCCCACCTGTCGGCCAAATGTACCAGAAATTGTGCAGAGCAGGTTCGTGGGATGGCGTCGGGACAGATATATGTACAATGCTAGAAGCCAAGCTGAACCGCGAAAGCGTCGATCAATTGCCGTTTTCAATGTCGCGCGTCCCGGCGCTGCTGCTGCATCATCGCCAGTGCGAATTGGCGGGGCAGACGAACAAAGGGGCATAGGGTGGGCCAAAGAGGACCCTGAGGGAGTCACTACTCAGGTATTTACCTGACTCCAACCCGTCGTCCTGTGCCTCAGCCGCCCCTTCTTCCTTTGCGCTCTCGCTCAGGCCTGAATCACCGAAAGATTGCGTACCTTGCAAGACCCCAAGAACTGAATTGAGTCATTGTTCTTCAATTCCAGACCGCTGCCTTGCGGCCGTCTCGAGCGACTAACACACCGTCGGGCACCCGCAGCCACCACCACCCTCGTCCCACCTCACTCTCACCCCTCATCATGACGGCCAAGGAGAGGAAAGACGTCACCTACTTTGGCGCCGGGCCGGCCCTGCTCCCCACTGACGTGCTCGACCGGGCGGCCCAGGCCCTGCTCAACTTCAACGGCACCGGCCTCGGCATCGCCGAGCACTCGCACCGCTCCGCCCTCGCCGCAAACATCATCGCCGAGGCCAAGGCCGATCTCGCCTCCTACCTCGACGTCCCCAACGACTACGAGGTCCTGCTCATGCAGGGTGGCGGCAGCGGTCAGTTCTCCGCCACCGCCCTGAACCTCGTCGGCTCCTGGGTCCTGCGCAAGCGTCGTGAGGTCTTTGGCGACGTCGGCGTATCTGATGGCGACCACGTGGATCATCCGGACCTTACCCAGAAGCTGCGCAGCCGCGTTGATGCCGAACTAAAGCTCGACTACATCATCACCGGTAGCTGGTCGCAAAAGGCCGCCGCAGAGGCCGCCAGGCTCCTGGGCCCCGAGCATGTCAACATTGTGAGCGATGCCCGCAAGCACAATGACGGCAAGTATGGCGTCATCCCCGACGAGAGCACCTGGTCGTTGTCCCAGGACGCCGCCATGGTCTACTACTGCGACAACGAGACGGTTGATGGCGTCGAGTTCCCGGCCTTTCCCAAGTCGTTGGCTCCAGGCCCAGACGGCAACGGCCCAATTGTCGTCGCGGACATGTCTTCCAACATCCTCTCGCGCAGGGTGCCCGTTTGCAACTTTTCCGTCATCTTCTTCGGTGCTCAGAAGAACCTGGGGTCTACCGGCATCACCGTCGTCGTCGTCAAGAAGAGTCTGCTGCCCCAGCCCTCGCCCGCCCTGATGAGGGCATTGGCTCTGCCGCAGCCGCCGCTCGTCTTGCAGTACGAGACGATTGCCAAGAACAAAAGCCTGTACAACACCCTCAGCATCTTTGAGTGAGTCACCCCGTGCTAGAGTGGCGAATGGTGGCGGTTGCTGACACTGCGTCAGCGTCTACGTGGCTGGCCTGGTCCTCAAAAAGCTGCTCACTACCTACCCGGACAAGGTTGATGGCCAAGAGGGCGTGTCCAACAGCAAGGCCAAGCTCATCTACGGCGCCCTCGATGCCAACCCCGAGGCATACAGGGTCGTGCCCGACACGACGGTGCGCTCGCGGATGAACATTTGCTTCCGTGTCACGAGGGGCGGCGATGTAGATGCGGCCGAGAAGGCGTTCCTGGCCGAGGCGGACAAGCTTGGTCTCACCGGGCTCAAGGGTCACCGCAGCGTGGGGGGCATCCGCGCGAGCAACTACAACTCGATCTCGCTGGATGAGGCCGAGAAGCTGGCCAAGTTTATGGAGTCGTTTGCCAAAGCGTAGAGGGCACCGAGATGAACGCGGCGGGCGTGAGAGCTGGCTACTTGCGTGATGAATAGATGAATCATTATGTCCAGGGCTGTTGCAGCTTTTACTGGAATGTCGTATACAAGTATATCAAATATGCAGCAACGTGATGGCCAGGCGGTCATTGAGGTGTATAGGGTAGCGTAGGTAGGCAATATTGCTAGTGGAGGCTCTTATTAGGGGGTCTGTACGAATAGCGCCACCACCTTACGTAACGCGCGCCGCGTTCTCGACTCCCTCCCTTGCCATCAAGGACGCCCACGAGGATTCCAACCCCCACGACGCGCAATCCAGGCCCATGACGGGTTGCATGGATTCCGGAGCTGTCACACAAGCCTCTCAACGCCCGCCCCCACGCCGGTCGGATGTTCCGGCGCGGCTTCAGGCCCGAGAGACTGGTTCGCGCCCGCGCCGCCCAGAGGTCGAATCCTCGTCGTCTCTGGCGCAAGCCTCTGTGGACCAGTCACGCGCTGGCCCCCAGCCGGGCGACGGTGCGCGGCGCAGCATCCCTTGCCCCCAGCAGCGGCCCCCTAGGCCCTGGCATTGATGACGATGGCGGCGGCGGCGGTGCCTCGAGCAGCTTCCCTGCCACGGGCGACGACACCATCTACGCGCTGTCGACGGGCCGGGGACGTGCCGGAATCGCCGCCATCCGCATCTCAGGACCGTCATGCTTAGATGTACTACCGACACGATTACGTTGGCGTTTCTTTTTCCACAGGCTCGAGTCCGCTGCTGACATCAGATTCCCTTCAAGGTGTACAGGGCCTTGTGTCCGGCCAAGGCGCTGCCCAGGCCCAGGTACGCGGCTGTGCGCGCGCTGTTTGAGCCGCAGCCGGCGGCACATGAGCCCATGATGCTCGACTCGCAGGCCCTGGTGCTCTACTTTCCCGCCCCTCGCACCGTCACGGGCCAGGACGTGCTCGAGCTGCACGTCCATGGGGGCCCCGCCACCGTCAAGGCTGTGTTGGCCGCCATTGCCCGGTCTCGCTCCAGCCACTCCATGATCCGCTACGCCGAGCCGGGCGAGTTCACCAAGCGCGCCTTTATCCATGGCCGCCTCGACCTGGCCCAGGTCGAGGCGCTAGGGGACACCCTCGCCGCCGAGACGGAGCAGCAGCGACGCGCCGCCGTCAGGGGCAGCTCCGGCGCCTTGGGCCGCACCTACGAGACGTGGCGTCAACAGCTGCTGCTGGCCCGCGGGGAGATTGAGGCCCTCATTGACTTTTCCGAGGACCAGCACTTTGACGAGTCGCCGTCGCATCTCCTGGCCAATGTGACGAGGCAGGTGGCCGACATGCTGCACACCCTCTGCCTGCACGAGCTCGCCGGCCAGCGGAGCGAGCTGCTGCGGAACGGCATCCGCATCGCCCTGCTGGGCCCGCCCAACGTAGGCAAGAGTTCGCTCATGAACCTCGTCGTCGGCCGTGAGGCGTCGATTGTGTCAGGCGAGGCCGGCACCACCCGAGACATTGTCGAGGCTAGCCTTGACGTGCGGGGGTACCTGTGCGCCTTTGCCGACACGGCTGGCTTCCGGTCTACAGGTCAAGGCGCGGCCATTGGCTCCGTCGAGGCCGAGGGCATCCGGAGGGCAAGGCGCAAGGCGCAGGACTCGGACGTGGTCGTCGCGCTCGCGTCGGTCGAGACTGGCCCGCAGGGGCCGTTTCTACACTACGACTTGGAGACGCTGGACCTTGCCGCCGAGGCCGATGCCCGGCTGGTTGTGGTCAACAAGCGAGACAGCGTCGACGATGCAACGCTGACTGCGCTGTTGACGGGGTTCCGCGAAATGCTCCGTCGACGGAGCCCATCGCTGGCGGACACCGTACCCGTAGCCATCTCGTGCCAGCAAGGCCGAAGCCCACCAGTCGTCGGCAGCGCGGATCCCGGCGGCATCCAGGGCGTCGTCGACTCGCTGGCGGCGGCCTTTTCGCGCATGACGGACATGCCGGCGCACCTGCAGGACCTCCTCGGGGTCACGGAGCGGCAGCGGCAGCTCCTGGCCCGGTGCCGGGACCACCTCGAGGCCTTTATGGCCGAGGCGGGCCCGGACGAGGACGGCATCGAGCCGGACGTGGTGCTGGCGGCCGAGTACCTGCGCTACGCGGCCGACTGCCTGGCGCGCATCACGGGCCGGGGCGAGGCGGGGGACGTCGAGGAGGTGCTCGGCGTCGTCTTTGAGAAGTAGGTTGCGCAGACGAAGACTGTCGAAAGGGCACCGAGTTGCTGACCCAACCGTCTGGATAGGTTTTGCGTGGGCAAGTGATTACGGTGTACGAGGCTGGGGCGCAAGTCACAGGCGCGTGGACGCTGCTTGGAGTGCGAAGAAGAGGAATGTGTATTCTATGATGCCCCCCCCCCCCCCAAAAGACGAATTATAAACCCATTGCATGATCGAACTGTGCCCGTGCGGTGACCTGTCTGTGTCCTCTGCGAGAGGCAATGTCTCTTTCAGTTTATCCCAACTCCGTGTATGCATGATGCTGTTGATGTCGGCCCCCCTCTTGCAGGATGTGCTCCGTGTGCTTGCTTGTATGCCCCGATTTAATCCCCCTCTTTCCCTGTCTATACCCCGATGCGGTCCGAGAAGCGACGCCGTCTAACGACAAGGAAAAGGAAAAACAAGAGAGAGGCCGCGGGCCGTGACGGCCCACGGATGCGTCTTGTGCGCCGAATCCGGTGGTGCAAATGTTCTATGCCGATGAAAGTGATTTTTTTGTAAAAAAATTCCGGTTCTTCTTCCTCAAGGTGAGTGAGGCTCGGGCTCAAGCATGGCCCGTCAAGAAGAGAAGATGGACAAACGACGACGAGGACCTTTATCGCTTGTCCTCGCCGTCGCCGCCGTCGTTGGTGCCGCCGCCTCCGCCGCCGCGGACGACGTTGTAGCCCGAGCGGCCGTAGTCGACGGGGGGGGCCGAGGGCGAGGAGAAGGGGGACGAGGCAGCCATGGCTGTGTCTTTTGGGGGGGGAGAGGGGAGGCGTGAGTGAGGTGAGGATGGATGGATGGATGGAGAGAGAGTGTGAGATGGCTGGATGGAGTTGACTTGGATGGGCAGAGGAGAGGAGAGTCGACTTCACAAGACGTCGTGGGCCCTTTTTATAACTTTGGTTTGCGCGCAGCCACCATGACGGGCCGGCGGGCAGACAGACAAGACGACGGGCCCAGGCAGACAGGAACAGGCAGACAGGAACAGGCAGACAGGCACACACCCAGACAGCCAGGCACACACACACACACACACACACACACACACACACACTCGCATGCGCAGACACACGCAGTCGCGCTCCTTCACGCATCCCATCAATCATCATGGCCATCCCTCCTCCTCCTCCTCCTCCTCCTCCTCCACCACCATCATACGGCAGCCAAGCCACTCGGCAGCCAGGAATAGGAACCACGCCCCCCTCCGGAGAAGTCGGCTGTCCGTCCGAAGAAAGAAAGGAGGCAAGGGGAAAAAAAAAAAAGAAAAAAAGAAAAACCAGGCTCACCCTTTCACACCCCTGGCCCCGTGTCTCGGTAACCTCGGGGTGCCGCATAGGGCTGAGCTGAAGGCATCAATCAGCAGGAACAGGAAGCAAGGCGCAGGGGACGAGGCAGGCGAGAACGGGGCTGCTTGTTTCCCTCCTGCCGCCAAAGGGCCCGCCGGCCCCCAGGGTAGCTGGTTGTCCTGATGTACGTATTCGTATACGTACAGTATCTATCTATGTACCTAGGCATGTTTAATAAGGTACAGAGTACTTCGTACACCAAAACGAGGCATCCTCGCACCGCAAACCCCCCCCCCCCCCCGGCCACGGCGAGAGACGGCCGCCCCTGGCCCAGCTTATCTCAGAGTCAGACGGACGGGGGAAAAAAAAAAGAGGACCAGACGAGGCAGAAACCGAGAAGAAGAAGAAAAAGAAAAAAAAGGGACCAGTCGTTGATTGCTCCAATCACGCCCCCCCATGTCCAGTCACACGCTGCCCTCCCTCTCTTCGCCGACCACTCGCCCCGTCCGGGTCCCCCCCCCTGCGGCAGCCTCATTTTTCTACATCATTCTAGAAGGAAGCGCAGAGGAAGAGGGGGGGGAGGGGGAAACAAACGGCCGGGCAATGAAGAAAACGTGTCGGACCCGGCGTTCCGGACCACCGTCATCCTCTGGCTCCTTCCACTGCCACACAGCCGGCCACGCGAGCTGGACCCCTGGTCCGACGTCATGCTACCCTCTCCTATTCTCCATGATTGGACCTCGGACAGCAGGACAGTAATAGCAACAGGGGGCCCGCCTGTCCGTCGTGGTGCGGGCGGGCTGGCTGCTTGCGTGCTTGCCAGCTTACCGCTTTGGTGCCAATGAATGCATGCATGGACATACATATGTACATACATGTGAATGTGTGCCTATATAGAGTTGTACTCTGTACAGAGTAGGTAAGGTACAGTAGGTACGAATGCACACGTCTATATGTATGTCTTCGTATGCACGTCCCTACTTACATATGTACATACATATGATGCTGCTGCGATACCAAAATAGACACACACACACACACACACGTGCGCAGAGCCTTCGCTTCCCACCTTGTCCAGTCGTCTGCATCCAGCCAAGACGCCCTGGAGACGGGACCTTGTTGCCCGTCTGCAGCCGTCAGCTCAGCCCTAGCCGTGGGCTTCAACTTAGGCCCCCCTGGACGGCGTCAGCACAGACATACAGTACACAACGTGGGAGCAATAAGCCCGTGTCACCCAGGGCCCAGGCCCCGAAAGAGCCTGCCGAATCCGTACCTACGTCCGGCCCGCTGAGCGTCAACCCGAGGCAATGACTCGCCGGCCCTCTCCTGCAACCCCCATTGGCCCGCCACCGCTCTCAAAGCTCGTCTCGGCCGCCCTCGCCCAGCTCCTCCATGGCCATCATCCTGACCACCAGGCTCGTCCACCCGGTAAAGTGCTGCGTCCGCTGTCCCGCCCCCGTCTCGGGGTTGTACTGCTCCCACGCGAACCCCGTCTCCGCCCAGCTCTTGTAGACCGTGTCCACCAGGTTCTTGCGCAGCTTCGTGTACAGGCCGCGTGCCCGCTCCTGAAAAGGCCCGTTTGTCGTGGCGATGCCCTGCAGAGTAGCGAGAGAAAAACGGTTAGCCCCACCAACGCCGAGCACTCAGGGGTAAAGGGGAAAAAAAAAAAAATTAACCGGCCGCGGCAATGGAAGCAGCCGGTTGGGGGCCGGAGGGAGCTCAGCCTTACGTGGAGCTGCGTCACGGCCATGTAGTTCATCGGCATCCACACCGGGCCCCTCCAATAGTTTTCGTCGGTGCCGTAAAACTCGTCCTGTTGACTCAGGCTTCGGATGCCGTGCGAGCTCCAGAGCTGCCTCTCGTCCCCCAGCAGCTCCAGCACCCGGCCCAGCTTCGGGTCCTCCGGCTTCATCAGCCCGACCAGGAACGGGAACAGCGACACATAACCCTTGTGGCAGACCAGCTTATGCTCCTCAAACTCGTCAATCGTCGCGTCGCAATAGCACCCTTCCTTGTCCGACCAATGGAGGTCGTCGAGGTTGTGCTCGATGGCCTCGAGCTTCTGTCCGAGATCGCCCGCCTCCTCGGACATGCCGAGCGCGTCGGCAATCCTCATGAGCGACTTGGTCATCAGCCCGACCCACGACATGAGGTCCACGTGCAGCTCGCCCGGATGCGGCGGCTGCGGACGGGGGTAGTCATCCAGCCCGCTCGTCAGGCAGTGCCTTTCCGTCCGGCCTCGCCACCGGTACGCTTCCCTTGTCGAGTACGCCTCGCGTTCGTACGACTTGATGTCGCCCCTTTGTGTCTTGCGGAACCAGTCATACTGCCGCCGGAGCAGCGGGTACAGCTGCCGCAGATACCCCTCGCCCAGCTCCACGTTGTCCAGGTGCGCCGTGTAGAGCGTCTCCTCGCCCGGGCCAAGCTTCTCCCTCGCCGCCGACTGGCTGCCGTTGGCCTTGCGCAGCCGCTCCATGACGTCCTCGATGGCGAGGAACAGCGTCGGCGGGTTGGCGTAGTGCGGGTACTGCACCTGGAACTCCTCCGGCACCTTGCTCCGGGCCTCGGCGCCCAGTATCTGCTCCCGAGGGATCCAGCCCTCGTCGTCCATCGTATCGTACCAGCTCCGCACGATCTCGAGCGTCATGTCCAGGTCCCAATCGGCAATGGGCAGCAGGTGGAAGCCCTCGTCCCACAGGAACCCGCGCGGGAAAAAGGGCCTCGACGGGACGCTGGTGAAGAGCTCGTACGGCCCCTCGAGCTTCTGCTCCTTGCGCGCCTTGGCCTCCGCCGCCTCCACCCAAAACCTTTCGTTTTCCTCGTCGTACTCGTGCGCGTACGAGCGGTCAATGAGCTGTTCGCCGTAAAAGTAGCCCACGCCCCCGAGGAGGTTGGAGAACATGCTCTTGCCAAACACCTTGTACTTGTCCGCCTTGAAGGGCGCCTTGAAGTCAAAGACGCGCGCGAAGCGCTCGGCAAACGACGATGAAGTCCTCTTAATCTCTCGGGTGACGTCGTCGGGCGCCAGCTCTTTGCCTGCGGATGCCGATGTGAAGATGACGTCAAAATCAAATGGCCCCTCAAACGTCTTTTGCACAATGTGGAGATTGGCCTTGCCCGGGCTGTGGTCGACCTGGTAGACTTGCCAAGGCGGCGGCGCATCGTCGACCCCGTACTTCTCTTGGACGTGAGCCGAGGCCTTCTGCATCTGTTGGTAGAGTAGATTCTTGCCCTGCCAGAGGATGTCTTCAGCGGTCTGCTTGCTGCTGACTAGCGTCGTGTCTCCTCGGCGCGTCGCCGACAGCTCATGGTCGCTCGTGGGGTGCCGGCCATCTCCCTTGGTCACCAAAATCTTGTAGTCTCCCAGGGCCTTTGAGCTGCCCTTGAAGGCGACATCCTCCTCGAAGCCCAGGTCGGTGCTTTCGCCCAGAGCCTCTAGGTCGCCGTCACCCTCCTGTGCAATGTAGTAGTACACTGTCGTCTTTAGGTTCTCGGGCGCGTCGTCTCGGGGCGTGCCCTTGACTCTGACGGCCCAACTGCCGCCGTGGCTCCCGCCCGGGACCTTGACAAAGGACGTGGTGAGGTCGATGTTGTTGCCCTTGTCGTGGATTGACTGGACGCCGCCAGTCCGAGCATCGTATTCGTCCCAGCCGTAGCCGTGCATGTCTCCCCCCTGCTCGCAAGTGTATCGAAGTCCTAGACAGTTCTCCAGCTTAGCATTGCCCATGGTGCGGATGGCAAGCAGAACTCACCGTCTTTAACGTCATTGTATTGCTCCATTCTCCCCCACATGAGGGCCGTCCACAGCCCCTTTGGCACTCTGGGCCGCACGCCAAAGTATAGGTTCGGCTTGTAAGGGCCCCATAGCAGGCTCTGGTTGTTGAGACGACTGATTTCGCTCGTCAAGACCGACTCGTCCCCGGCAGCAGAGACACCGAGAGCCAGCGCCGCTGCCGCGAGTAAGGGAGCGAGTCTGGCCATTGCGCAGGACTTGCGATTCGGGCTTCAGGCTATCATGGGCTCGGCGGATGCCGGGGGCGGAAGCAGGGTTAGAGGGCGGCGGCGACGAGGTTGAGGAAGAGGAAGAGGCTGAGGAAGAGGAAGGGGTTGAAGTTGAGGAAGAAGAGGAAGAGGAGAGGGCCAATGCAGGTACCGGACGTGTCTGGTAGGCCACGTCGGTTCACTAGCCCCAGTGACGACAGCGGGACCTTCCGACGAGCTTGGGGGGTGCGGCGACAGGTCACAGCGAATCATAGGGGACTCGCTCTCTGTCCCCAGGGCACCCCCACAGCGCAAACCCCCTGCAGCTGCGTGCAGCAGCAGCCATCAAGCAGCCTTCTTCTGTCGACGTCAGCCTTCTTTTTTCTTCCTTCCCTACCCAACTCGTACAGCAACCCTAACGACGTCTGCACCAAACACCAAGACATCCTCGCCTCTGCCCGCCCCCTTGCGACCGCCAAAGCCGCGCAAAGACGCGCAAAGACGCCATCCGAGATTAAGCAAGAGAGGGGGAGCAAATGAGCGACCCGCGCCGAGGTCGCCGCCCCGGCGGCTACCAAAGATGGGACGACGCAGACCACCGTCGTGACCACGGCAGCAGACAAGCCGCTCCCCCGCGCGACCGAGACGGCGACAGAGGGGTTCGCGACCCCAGAGACCGCAGAGGCTACCGGTCGCGGTCGCGGGACCGTCGTGCGGAGCGCTCTGGCTCCCCCGCCGAGGCGCGGCGACATCGAGATCGTGAGGGCGACGGTGGCCGCCGCGAGGGGAGGGGTCGAGGCGCGCACCGGCCCAGAGAGCAGCGGAACCGCCACGACGAGCGGGACCGTCGAGATAGGCGACGAGACGACGCCGACAGGGACATGGACAGGGACAGAGACGCCGAGTCTCGCCGCCGCCGCCGCTCCGCATCTCCTAGAAAAGCCAGCAGCCCTGTTGCCCCTCCCCCTTCCACCCTCCCCTCGCGCGCCCGCCCTCAAGACGACAACGATTCCAGAGTCCGCGCCGCCTCGTCCAACAACCACCAACACCGCAGCCCATCCCCTCGCCCTGGCCACTATGACAGCCACCGTCACACCCCACCGACGGCCATGGAGCAAGATGACCGCGAACCAAGTCACAAAGACGCCCCGGCCCGGCGGCAAGAAGACGACGGCGACCAAGACGACATCGACGTGGACCCGGGCCTGGACGCCATGCAGGCCATGATGGGCTTTGGCGGCTTCGGTTCCACAAAGGGCAAGAAGATTGCCGGCAATGACGTTGGCGCCGTCCGCAAAGAGAAGAAGACGGAATACCGGCAGTACATGAACCGCCAAGGGGGGTTCAACCGCCCGCTGAGCCCGTCCCGATGATGGCGCGCACTGAGAGTCGGGAAACGGGGCTGTAGGGCCGGAGCCGGAGCCACAGCCTTGTTGACATGTGTTATTTTGGAGGCCAGGCAGGCATACATACCCAGACAGCTACTTGAGAACGTTTGATGCCATGAAGAGTTTGCTCGGACGAGCGCGACTCATTGCACTTGTCGTGGAACCTGCGCTGCACGCCATGACTTCTTGAAAGAACCGAATACACAGGGTTTCGATGATGGATAAAAGGTATAAGCTCGTCTGTCGCGCGCAGGGTCGCAAGAGTAAATCACCCACCGCCCCCCGGCCTCCTCGATCCAGATCCGCCAAACAGATTCCCGGCGCTCTGCCCGTGTTATGTAGTTGCTAGACATTACGTACTGCACACAATACTCGCCCATGCTCGCCGCCCGGTGCCGTCGAGGGACAGGTGGGCGAGCTTATCCCTCTGGAATCCTACCTTCGGGCTGCTCGCCGGGCGTCCTCTCTGGTTCCTCGTCCGCAGCCGCCGCCTCATCCTCCGAGTGGGCCGTGTCTGTCGTCGGCGTCGGGACCTCGTCCCCGGCTGGCCCGCTCTCCCCTACAGCACCCTCCAGCTGGCTGGCCGTCGCCTTCTCTCTCCGCCTCCGTCGTAGCCTTCGCTCTTCCTCTGCAGTCTGCCTCCTTGCCTTGCGCAGGCTCTCTCTCTTGTCGGGGTCGTCGCCTTCCCCCTCATCCCCTCTTCGCATGCCTTGCAACAGGGCGGCGGCTCTGTCTGCCACATCGTCCTCGCCTTCTCGGGGAGACGTGAGCGCGGGGCTAGTCGAGCTCCCCTCCTCGTCAATCGCCGTCTCCTTGCTCGGCGAGCCGACCTCAATCTCGGCAATCTCGTCCACGTCGGGGATCTTCTGGCCCGACGCCACACGCACCTGATGCCGGTCTTTGAGGCGCGCGCGTCGCCGCCTGTCTCTCTGATCGCGAGCCTGTGGCGCTGCCGCTCGCAACTTCTCGAGGAGCGAGTCCATGGCCCCGGTGTTGGTATGAGAAGACGAGCCGCCGTCCGTCAGGGCGCTGCTGGCCTTGGGTTGCGTGTGCTTCCGTCGCATGGATGCCTCGTTTCGTTTCCTCATCTCCTCCAGCTGAATGTTCTTCTCCCGCGACTTCTTCCATTCCGTCACAAACGTCGCCAGCTTGGCGAAAAAGTCTCTCCGCGCGTTCTCGTCGGCTGGGTCCTCGCCGTAAAACACCATGATGTCCTTGTAGCTCTTCATCATCTCGTCCAGGTAGAGCTCCATCTGCTCTGCTTTTCTTCTCGCATCCTTCATGCACCTCTGCACGACCTGACTCACGCGGTCCTGAGGGTGGAATTTTTTCGGGTCGCTCAGGTTGCCAGAGTCCAAGGACATTTGCACATTCCTGATGTTGTCCACATACTTCCTCGCGTCGGCTTGAAGCTGCTCGATGTTAATCTTCTGAGCAGTCACGACTCCATTGATATCGTTGCCAAAACCTTCCCACTCAGGGTACTGGTTTCGAACTATCCGTTCGACCATGTCGGCCAGCGTCGACTCGTTCTTGTCGTCCTTGACCATGCCCAGCCTGGCCAGAGAGCTGAGCTTGAAGCCCCGGGCTTGCTTGTTGGCGTCGTTCATGTAGTTACCAATGTCCAGAATGAGCCCGAGGACGTTCATCAGCGACACCGAGTCCCTGAGGCTCTCCGACACCGTCACCACCTGGCGGATCTTCTCGCTCAGCTCGTCGTACTCGGATTCGAAGCTCTTGGTCAGCGCCAGGGCTCTCATCCTACTCTTCCAGTAGTGGTGAAGCTCAAACGCTGTGTAAAGGTAAATCTGATCCTGGCGCGTCAGCTCCGCGGGGTCCAACTCCCTTGCTTGGTGACTGGCGTCCGGCCCAGTCAGATCCCTGCTGTACGGCGCCATCTGCTTCGCCGTGTTGTCGGGAATATTGCACATGTCGTCCTTTTGCAAAAAGTCCATCACCACAGCATTGTCCAGGACATCCTTGTCGCAGTGGATGACCATCTGGACAATCTTGTCGACCGAGTGCTGGGAGAACTTGGCCAATGCAATTTCTAGACACAGTCAGTTACGTGATGCTCCCAACAAGGGATTGGAAAGCTTACCGTATGCCTTTCGGAGATCCGCAGAGATGATTTGCTTCTTGTCGTCCTTCTTGGAGCCGCTGGTGCCGAGTCGCTTGATTTCCTTGGCCATGAACAACTTTTCCACCTCGTCCAAGATGCCCTTTCGGTTGAGTTCGTTATACTTTTCCTCCCTCTCCTCCGCCGTTGGCGCATGTGCTGCCCAGTGACTAGTCTCAGGGGTATCGACCTTGTCCCAGTGCAACGCCTTGAGCTTCTTCTTGGGCCGTACAACCGTTAGGCCGATGCCGGGAGATGCAGTGAAGGTGGGCTTCTCCGGCAAAAAGTTTCCAGACAAGTTGCCGGGCATGGGCGGGGGCGGGGGCGGGGGCGGAGGGCCGCCCGAGGCTCTGCCCGGCAGAGGGGGTGGAGGAGGCGGAGGCGGGGGTGGAGGAGCGCCGCCCAGGCCAGGTGGAAGGGGCGGAGGCGGCGGCGGAGGCGGCGGCGGCGGGGGCGGAGGACCGCTAGCAGTCGGTGCGCTGACTTCAATCTTGGGAGTCTCGCCCTCAGCAGGTGTAATAGACGTCGACGACGACTCGATACTCGGGTGCGACGTTCCCGTCGTGACACCTTCGCCTTCCTCGGAGTCGCTGCCCTGATACTTCTTGACCTTGGAGTCAATCTCGTTGACCAGTCCGGCCTGCTGCTTGGGATCGATGATGGGCCGTTTCATCTTGACGATCCGCGGCCGCTCGTACACGACACCTTCGTCGCCTTCAGTCTCGTCGCCCTCTTCGATGGTCTCGTCGCCCGACCCCTCTGTCTGCTCGAGTCGCGCCCTCCGCGAGTTTCTCGTTTGACGGCTGATGCTGCCAAGCACACTGTTTGTGAAGTCCCGAGGGGGGGTGCCTGAGCCGCCGCTCGAATCCGTGTTTTCGCCGTCCATCTCTTCCCGGAGAGCGCGCAACCGATCGGAAGGACCGTTTCTGTCTCCCCAGGCCCTGCCCTCGAGCTTGTACTGCGTCTTCTGACGCTCGAGCTGCATCTGAAGACGTTCCAGGAGGTGCTCCCTGTCGAGAATGCCCTTCATCTGAACCTCATTGGCATTCTCCGCCTTGACACTGCCCTTGACGGCGTTGGACGCGGCGATATCCTGGGCGTCCCGGAGCATGAGATACAGCTCCCTCGTCTCAAGCTCATTCCTCTGCGCCTCCTTGGACCTGAGCGTCTGCAGGCTGTCCAGCTCGGCTTTGAGTCCGCCGGCTTGCCGTTTTTGTGCTTCGATGAAGCGCGCCTGCTCATCGATTTGCCGTTGCATCTTAGCCACCAGTCCGTCCGCCCCGAGTTCCAGCCGGGCCCGCATCTCGTCGCGCTCGGCCATGGCGGCCTCTGCGATCTGTCGCGACTCGAGCGCCTCGTCCTGCGCCTGTCGGGCTTCCGAGTCGGTATGCAGCTTGTCTAGAAGACTTTGGACGGTGAAGTTGAGGCTTTGCTTGAGGTCCATGTTCGGCAGGCGCCGGTCCATGGCCACGTAGCTGAGCATGGAGTCGACGAGCTGAAACATCCGTAGGCGCTCTTCACCGTCGCCGGCCCGGATGAGCATGAGATGCTGAAGCGCGGAAATGAAGTAGTCCTGGGCCTTGCTCCCCTGGATGCGCTGCTGAATGGCGTCGGCAATCTGCACGGGGTCATTCAGGTCCTTCATTTCACCCTCGATGCTGTCCTTGATGCTGCTGTTTTCCCTCTCGAGCATGTCCTCATAGTCGATGGCTTCATTCGTGCGATAGCGCTCAATCTGCTTGTCGAGGAGCTCGTACTGGAACCCTTCCATCTTGGTCAAGATGCGCTTGATCCCGCATGCTGTGAACTGGGCTCGGATATGGACCCTCAGCTGGAGGTCCCGTTCGGGCGAGTCGATCATCATGTTGATGAGCATAAGGGTCGTGACGGCGTATTCCATGAGCAGGTTCTCCATGCCGATGCCGCCGGTGCGGAGCTCCTCGCTGGCGCCGACCAAGCTGCCCATCTTGCCACGGCCGTCGACGGTGACCTCGACCAGGCGCATCCAGGCGTCGAATCTGCCATTCTCTCCAGACTGAGCCTTGACCTCGTCCAGAGCCTGAATCACTTTGAGGTGTCCCTCGCCGTTCTCGCCCCACGTACACAAAAAGGTCAAAATCTCGCTGACGAGCTTCCGCGTGGTGAGCCGCGACGAGATGAGGCAGGTCGCCAGCGCCAGAAGCACCTTTTGCTGCATGAGCGCATCGTCGGCGCCAAATTTGTTGTTCATGAGCGCCTTGAGGCACTTGACAATGTCGTACTCGCGGTCCAGCTTCTTCTCCGCCTTGAGATTGTCCTGGGGCGGGCCGAGGGCCGTCTTGCGGTTGAGCTTGAGCAGTAGGGTCACGAGGGCGACCTGGCCCTGACACTCGACGAAGCGTTTGACCCAGCCTATCTGCTGGGTCCGGAGATTGACCTCAAGGCTGCCCATGCCCTTGGAATCGAGCTTGTCTTCCATGACCCTCCTGACGTACCATTCCGGCGTGCCCTCCTCGTCCGAGTACGTGGTGACATCGGGCGCTGCGTATTGATTCGTGCGAGCCGTCTGCCGGCGCTTCTGCTCCCCTTGCCACTCGGTGAGGCGGTCCTGGTGCAGCAGAGTCCATTTCTTCTGGGGCGGGTAGGCCATCATCTGGCGCCTCGCTTGTTCGGGTAGGTTGTGCCAGCCTCGTTTCTGCATGAGCTGCAAAAACATTTGCTCGACCACGTGGTCGTCGTCTGGCTTGGGAAAGTAGAAGCCATCGTGGGCAGTGGGCCCGGGCCCGGGGAACCTAGTCATTCGACTCGACTCTCGGGGCGACAAGTGGGAACCGTAAGAGCTCTGCGACGATGAAGTAGGCACGGCTGCTTGCGATGAGCGAGACATTCTGGCCTGGTCATTGCTTGGATTACCTGAGAGGGAGAAGATGCTTTGACCATCGGCGGAAGCTCGGCCGTTGGGAGCCATGTACGAATCATAGCGCGAGCCGTTGGAGGTGCTGGCCATGCTGCCGCGCGCGGCGCCCCAGTGCTGAAGCTGGGCCTGTCGCCCTGTCGAGGCCATGGTGACGTTGGACGGGCCCAACATGGAGCGTGTCGCCGAGGCATGAGAGCCCGCGGACGGAGTGGAGGTATCAAAAGAAGGATATTGGTGAAAGTCGCCGCCGCCCTTGTTCAGATGATGCGGCAGGGGTTCTCGGCGCACGGGCATCTGGTCGGACTTTGGGAGGTACTCGACGGGGATCGGAGATCGGGAGCCGGGCGGAACGCTGTCATACGGGATTGAAGTTATCACTCCCGCCATTGTGTTGATTCCGGCGTCGGGCGAGGCAGGCGCGTCCATGGACACGTTGGACGAGTCCCGCTTGTGGCGCGAGGAGCGCGAGCTCACGGTGCTGATGGCATCCAGGTTGTCAGAGTCGGCAGTCCGCCGGTCTTTATTCTTGTTTCGGGAAAAGATGGAGCGGCCCCCCGAGGACTGCCTCGACTTGTCGGCGGCCGACATTGTGAGCATAGGCCACCAAGGGTCGGCTTATGTGGAAGACGAGAAGGCGAACAGGGGCTAGCTCGAGGCCGCTGGCATATTGGAGAAAGGGCGTGCCAGTCGGGGTCGAACGATGGAAGATGGCCGGGAAGAACTTGTCCGGTAGAGTTGCCGAGTGGCAGCGGGAGAAGGTGGCCAGATGTAGCCGTGGCCACGCGGCGAGGGCCGTGAGAGGGGTGCTCAATAGCGCGGGAACGGGGCTGGGCGTGGCAGGTTGAAGAATAGAGGGCTCGCAGGAAGTGGCCGGAGAACCGAGGCCACCCGCTGACGCGCCGAAGATAGTTACCGACGGGTCGGCGCGGCGAAGGGCTGGTTGGATGGCGACGCGTGAAGGTTTGCTTGGGCGAAATCGACGGCTGACCGAGGCTTCGGGGGATGCGATCCAGGGAGGGGTGGTTGAGGTGTTGGGTGGCCACAATGACGACGGCGAGGCCCGCCTGGCTTTCGAGAGAGAAGGAGCAAAAGATGCGGAGCGCCTGCGCATGAGGCCCCTGACGAGACGACCGGGGGGGGGGCTCGACAAGGTTCTTGGCTGGTGTACGAAGTAGGAGGAGGTAGGGAGTTTCTGTACAGTATGAAGACACTCCATGCCGCACATTGAGCCAGGGGAAACGGCCGAGGTGGTTGGCCACTGGGCTGGGCCAGGTATCCACCTAGGTGTCGCTAGGTAGGGGCTCAAAGTTTGGGGGCAGCTGACGACGGTGGGCCTGGCGTTCGGCGGTACTTGCTAGATGATACAGGGATACCTCTGGAGAACAGCACACCAGTTCGGCGCCTCTGAGGGCCTCCTCCCTTTGCAACACTAGCAAGCACCCTGGCTGGTAGAATACTAGTGGTCACGCACAGTACCCTCTTTCGTAAGGGGATGGGGGGTGGATGGGACCTGGGACGAAGGGAGAAGGAGGGGGGCCGAGAAAGATGCTATTCGCCCGAAGCGGTTTCCTACGCCCCATTTCCACGTCGAAGCCGCCAACCGACTCGCTCGTCCATCCAGAGACGAACGGCCGTTGTGGACGCCAAAAAGACGCCTACGCATGTAAGATACAGTATGTATATGCGAGTGCGCCCGACTGGCGGTTCCGTCTGGATCCGAAGCCCTGGGACCAACAGCAGCCGTCGATCAAACGCCGCTAGGCCCTCGCGTCCAAGGGGGAGAACTGTCGCAGATGCTGGGTCACACGGCAATGCGTTGATGGCAATGGAGATGCAGACGCCATTGGGTGCCTGAAAAGCGCACATGGCGTGAACCAGGGACTTGATGATGCTAATGCTTGGAGATCCTCGGACATCTTTGTTTCTCGGAGCCCGTCTTGGATGAAGAAGAAGGCAGCGGGTTTCTTGATCCTGTACATGGGAAGAATTCGTGCAACTTGTAGCTTCGCATTGATGCGGCGGCATGAGATGAAGCTGGAAGCGTCTGCGGTTCTCATAGCACTGTGCCTCATCATCAAACGAGTAAATACGAAGCTTGTTGAATTTACCCCGGTTGCCCTTTTTCAAAGCATCCCGTTTTTGCTTGTACATACTCTGTACATATTGTAGGGCCAGCCAGCACGGACCGAACAGTCATTCCCTTCTGCCAAGCTTGCGTCCGGGCCATTGGCAGATCAAGGCGACGACGAATCGACGTGTCCAACGGAGTAGTAGGCCGGTCATCCAGCCGCAATCGTCCCGGAACCTTTCCCACTGGCGGCCGTACCGAGCTCTGAGGACCGCTCCCCGACCTGTCCAGTCCAGATACAGGGCACTGTAGCCGCCCCCGGCCGCCTCACCGCAAGCAGCCCGAAGCCTTTGGTTTACTACCTTAGGTACCTAGGTACCTAGCCCACGTACCTGTGTACCTAAGGTACCTTGTACCTACGGAGCACTGTCTACGCCCACTACACTGGGTATCTATGTACATACCTGCCAAGGGGCACTTACCACTTAGGTTGGGCACCTACTCCCCCGTCTCGGATCGTCTCCTTCTCTCGTCAGTGCTCGACTCGACGGACATGCATTGATCAATCAAGAAGCAGCCGGCTGCCGACATTCCCACTCCCGGCTCAAGCTCCCCTCATCTCGAGGATGAAAGGCTTCCTCGTCTCCGCCGTCGTCAGCTGACAAATAGACTCTCGCGCTTTCCTGCCGAGTCCCGTCGCGCCACACGCACCGCGCAGCGCCCCAACTGTCCACACGCCCTCAAGGCAGCGCTCGCAGTTTCGCCGACAAAGGGCGGCGTCGCTCATCCTCCCTCGCATTCGCGCCGTCGCTGGAAAGTGCGCTTCCTCGATTTGCTATTTGCTCTGCTCCCGCCGCCTTTGTCTTATGAACCATGGCGTCGTCCGACACCAAGCTGTCTCTCGCCAAGGTATGCTTCCCCCGCGAAGAGCCATTGCTCGCACACATGCATGCATGCATGGGCTGACGCGTGTTCCAGACCCTCCTCGTCCCCGCCGTCATCTCCCTCACCATCTTCCTCATCCTCACCTTTGTTCTCGTCCCCATCTGGCGCCGCTACCGCAACCGCTATGCCCAGTACCTGCCCCTCGACTCCATCTCAGAGCGCACTTCGTCGCTGCGTCATCGCATCATGGGCCGCTTCGCCAGCTTCGGACCCTTCGCCACCTTCATCGGCGGCAGGAACGTCGTCTTTGCCCCCAACTCGGCCCTCGATGACGAAGCCGACGACGGCGAGGAGCTCGACGAGGTAGACGAGGATATATGGCGCGCAATCGAGAGACATGTCCCGGCGGTCCATCCCGACAGCACACGGCGGCTGAGTCGCGAGTACGCCATATCGGTATATCGATGTCACGTGCTTGTCGCTGACACTGCAGTAGCTTAGAAGAAGGCTTCATGGACGACAGCGACGAAGAGCAGGTTCAAGGCCGGCCCTGATTGCGACTTTGCTGTCGTGAAGAAGAATGATGCAGTTTCTCACGATCCGTCATATGTCGCATTTCCAGCCACTTACTGGTAGCCTTGTCAGTCTGGGCAAACACCTCGCCGCGTCAATGGCGATGACTCCCGATGCCATAGTTTGGCCCGATGCTGCAGAAAGTTTCCGTGGGTCGCGTCCGTCTCTTGTCGAGCCTTTGCCTCACTTCATTCGAGGCGAGATTGATCAACAGGATATTCGCACGTCGCCCCTTCCCACGAGTTAGTGACACTGCCTCTCACTACTTTTCATGTGCAGTAACTTTACCCTCGTATCAAGGATACTACTCTTCACCCTAGACTGAATCTCTACCTGGTTAATAGGCAGGTGAGAATGCGACTTGGCAAGACCAAAGAATTTGTTCCACATCTGAGCTGGACTGGCAAAGATTGCTCATGGGGATGTGCTCGGATACGGCGTGACGACAGAAAAGAAAGGTGGGAGAGATTTGCCGCTTTCCATGAACACCCAAACGCCTTTTGCAGGGGCATGGCCCGTGGAAGAAGTGTGACAGCGCGAAAGACAATACACCAGTATGGAGACCTGCCCAACGCGAGGACAACCAGACAAACATTCACACGCTGTAGGACTGAACATAGTACTGGGAGGCGTCAGTCTACCCCGAGAACAAGGTTTTGATCTAAAAGGTCTTACCGTGACGACCGAGTCTTCGGCCGATGCATCGTCGTAATGGGGGACGTAGACGTAAAGAATGAGGGCGTGGCCATCTGCAAAGCAAGCAATGACCCTGCCCTCGAGGCGGCCGACGCTCAGCACTCGGCTCCAGTCTTTGCCGTCGACGTGGACGGTGGCCCAGCGCTCCGGTCCGTCGTCGCGAAATTTGGTGCTGGGGTGCTGCTCGACGGGCCTGTCGAGCTGGGCAGGGTCGAGCTCTGGGTTCTCGAGATCGGACCAGACGCTGCAAATGTCGGTGGTGTCAGTAGCGATGCGGAGACGCAAGCTGCCATGCATGTTGGCGCTGAGCTCGAGTTTGGGCGACTTGTTGGCGTTGGAGGAGGCGAGGGCCAGCTTGGTGAAGCGATCCGAGATGGCCTTGAGCTGGAGCAGCGGGGGGAGCTGGATATGAACGTCTGGCTCGCGGACCTTGGGCTGCATGATGGTCTCGACGGTTTCGGGATGGAGGACACGGACGGGGATATCCTGTGTGATGATCTTCTCATGCTCTCTTCTCAGCGACGTCTCGAGGTGTTGGGGCTGGAAAAAGTCATCCTCGCCAAAGGGGTCGTCGGCAGAGGGCTTGGCGGCGGCAGCGGAGCCGGTCGACGTCGTGGTGGTGATGGTCATGGAAAGGATGGGCAGGCCGTCCTTTTTGGTGAGGCGGAGGGAGGCGGAGATACTGTTGAGGGCCGACTTGAGGGCGCGCTGGAGCGGCTGCAGGGGCAGCTCGAGGTTGATTGTGTTGGAAGCATCGGCCGACTGGATGTGGTAGTTGTCGAAGATGAAGTCCATGGCAAGCGACCTGCAGGCAGAAGATAGCGGTCAGAACTGGGCGGGTCACGAAACCGAGAGAGAGGGACGTACGCCCAGACCTGAGATCCCATGTCGGGAATGACGGTGAAGCGCGCCGTGTCATCGCTCAAGCGCACCCAGGCAATCTTTTCGAGCGACGACAGCGCCGCCGTGAGCTCTGCGAGGGTAAGTAAGCTAGCTTCGGGTCGCGCCCGACGGGAGGCCGAGGGGAGGCCAAGGGGAGGCAGTCCCAGAGGAGAGACTCGCTTACTTACTGGCAAAGGTGCGAATGTTCTTCAGCTCTGTTCGGAATCGCATCTCGGAAGGCGCCCTGGCAGGTGTGATGAATGGTGATGCAGCAGGTATACCTAGGTACAGTGTGAATTTTGATGCTCGTGCAAGGCCTAACAGTACCTAGGTACCTAGGTAGGTAGGTAGGTAGGTAGGACGTCTTCCTTCCGCCGAACCTGGTAGACGACATCTCTCCCCTTTCCCTTTTCCCACCAACACAAGCAACAAACATCGCGCCATTCGTGTCCAGCAACACCCTCTCCGCTCATCACACTCTTTGCTCTCGAGACCTTGGAAAGCATCTCTCGCCCAGGCACCCATTCATCTTGCACACACGCATCTCGCTCAGGCATCCATTCATCTTAGTCGCGCAATCCTCTCTGCTTCGGCGCAGAGACCTCCGCTATGAACGAAGATACTGTCCTTGGTCCTCGCTGGTGCCCACCATGCAGTCTGCGCCAAAGATTGAATCTTCCGGACATGGCTCTATTTCATCGCTGTTGAAGCGTCTGCGCGACAAGCTTCGCTGCGAACCCGACTTCCAGGGAGCCCCGGGGCCGAGGCAGCTGGCCTTCAATCCTCTGGGGCAACATCCTGTCCAGCCGGCTAGCAGAGGCACCGCTCGCATCGAGTCTGACTCTTCGGAGAGAGCCTCCGTGCGGTCCAACGTTTCTCTGCCCTCTACCCAGCCTCTGCCATCTGCACAGTCTGCCCGGTCCGCCCAGTCTGCCCAGCCGGAGCCCTCCCCAGCACGCTTGCCAAACCAAGAATTGCCGTCCCCGCCTGCGTCCGAGGAGGAACTACAGGGCGTTGCAGGGGAACCCAGCACCCAGGTTAGTGATGCAGCTGCCACTCCGCCCACGGCGCCGGTGCCTTCTTCTTTGCTGGGCAAACCTGCGCCGGGGAATCGACGACAAGGCAGCGGATGGAAGTCTGGCGAAACTCAGGTTGGAGATCCTGACGCCATAACGCCAGCACCCCCTGTCGAGAAGAAACGCATGTTCAACTCGTCCTTCTCGGCTGGCTCGACTTTGCTCGGAGGTGAGACCAAGCGGGAGAACAACCATTGCCACATATGCGACCACGCTCTAGGCAAACCCAGGGGCAAAAATCACAAGATTGAGAGGCTTGCTTTCTTGCCGTGTGGCCATGTCTTTGGCCACGAGTGCCTTTTCCACTGGCTCACGGTCACGGGGCGCTCAAGATATTGCCCCGACTGTTGTGTCACCATGCGTCACGCATGCGAGCACCTGACGGCCCCAACCAAACTTCCTCCGGTCCAAGCCTTCACCAACGTGAAAGCGGCTGTGATGCCTTGGAACTACGAGTTTTGCGAATCGTCAAAGGGCCTGCGGCTTCACGCGAACATCAGAAGGAGGACGGACCGGCTGCACAGGGCAGAAGCAAAGAATACAACCCGCGAAAAGTCGGCCATGGGCTTCGCTCACGATGCTGCCTGCAAGTTCCACGCACACGTTGTCACGCGGGCCGAGAGGAGGCTGGATGTGGAGCACAAGGCCTGGTGGGCCAGGCGGTGGGCGAGCTTTGCGGTAGCGTAACTGTGACTGAGATTCAACCAAACAGCGAATGCAATCAGCGCACTAGGTAGCACGCTTAGACAGAAATTGATCGGGTAGCCCACACGCGTCGAGGAAACGAGTTTCCATCGCCATTGGCCCATGACTAAACTCGGGCAGGCAGTCGATGGAGCAGACAGGCAACCAGGCTGTCCGCTACAGGGAACAAGCTCGCTCCCCACCTAGGCGTCGACGTCCGAGAGTCTCCGAGTATTGCTATGCCTCGATCGTGCAAAGGTTAGTCGCAAGGCATATTGCGTAGCATTTTAGGAGAGGCTTGTCCCCCTTCCTCTTCGTCTGTCTCTATAACTAGTCATACACAATTCATCTGCCCGACCGTTGGGCTCAAGCCATCCACGTCCCGTCTTAACCCTCCACCCCCCACCCACTACTTGGCCATGACATCGACGTATCGGCCGCTCTTGCGCGGTTTCTTCTGGCCTGCCTTGCGCGGTGCGGCAGCGCCAAGCAGGTCGTCGATGCTGCTCGCATTGCTCATGCTGGTGGCGGGTCTGCTGGGCGGTCCGCTAGCCAGCGCCGAGTTGGAGGCCGAACGACTCATGGGCGGGGCCGCTGCGAGGCCGATGCTCTCGTGCGACGGCTTTGGCGCGAGGCTCGGCATCGACCGCAGGGGTCCCGCCAGAGGGGGCGCGCTGGACCGATCAAGGGCCGGTGGCGGGGTCGACGACGACGGGCGCGGCGGGGGCGGTGTGCCGCTAACGGAACGAGGGCCTCCTCTCGGGGGCGGAGGCGTAGCCGTCTTGACCACTGTGTTCTCGGCACCGGGCTTCTTGTTGATCCAACGCTTGAGTTCAGGGTCATAGACGAAGCTGCTTGCCTCGCCGAGCTTGGCTCGGACCGGTTTGCCAGGAGAAGAAGAGGATTCGCCCATGTTGGCCTCTGTCTTTTTGCTGCCGCCAAACCAGCCGGAGAACCCCCAGCCTTTCTTCTGCTGCGCAGCGGCTCGCTTGGCTGTTGGTCAGTCTGTCAGTTACTGGTCTCAAGTGTCGGGGGGCCCGTCTCTCACCGTCCTCTTCCGCTGCCTTCCGGAACATCTCCTCGTTTTCGCGATCTTTGTCGGTCTTTGTCTTCGCCCCGGGTCTCAAGGCAGGTATGTCATCGTCGTCGTCATCCATGAAACTTTTCTTCTTGGGCTTCGGAGCGTCGTCGCCGTCCTCGGCAGACGGCTGCGGGTCAGGCTGGTATGATGGCGGCTCATACCCATAAGGTTGGTATGAAGGGGGCTCATAGCCTCCGCCGGTGCCCTCCTGTTTGCTTTCTTGGCCATTATCAGCAGCCGCCGCCATCTGCGGGGGCTCATATCCATATGCGGGAGGCTGTTGACTTTGGTTGGGAGAGTACACATTAGCCTCATTGCCTCCGCCTTGCGAGGCGATGCCGGGAGACATCTGGCGTTCAAGTGGCCGGTAGCCCCCTGAGGCTGACAGCTGCGGCGCTGATGAATTCGCGTAGCCGTTTGAGGCCACCGGGGGGGATTCTCGTTGACTGGGCTGATAACCAGGCCCGGCCGCAGGGTAAGCCATAGGAGCGTAGCTACCGCTGTTCAGGACCGGTGAGTGGCTGGTTCCCGGGTGGACAGGTTCGTAGGCGTTGCGGGAGTACTCATTCGAATTCCGACCAGAGGATGCGGATGCCGGGGCGTATTGCGACATGGGCGTGAATGGCTTCCCCAGTGCGGCCGGCTGCATGGGCGCCGGGGCATATCTGGACGATGCCCCGGAAGCGAGGGCAGGGGCAGAGTTGGCTGCATACCCAGGCGACCCTCCGCCGTACGCCTCGAAGTTGGACACAGACGGCGAGCGGCTCAAGTTTGGTGTGGTGGCGACCCTGGCAAAGGGCCCGTGGTCTGCCTCACCAGCGACCCCGTTGCCAGCATTCTCGCCCTCGTCGCCCGCTACAAACTTGTTGAACCGGTTCCACATGCTATCGGAAACCTTGTTCATGCTCGGCTTGGAAATCCACGACGATGACGCGTCCTTGGGAGCCTGCTTCAGTCTCGTCATAAAGTCCTCGACCGACGTCTCCAATATAGCATGGTGGTAAGGAGATCGCCGTGTTTGCGATACCATGGCCGAGGCGATGGCATCACAGTATTGCAGGGCCTTGTCTCGGTAGCCGTACTCGGCAAGCGTCACGGCATGCTGGAGCTTGTATGCCGCGAGGTGAGGAGCTCCCGCGGCCGCGGCAGCACCACCCGCCAGAGACAGGCCGTACTCGTAAACCTCGCTCAGCTGAAGCGCCTCCGTTTCTTTGGCGAACTGGTCCGACTGCTGGCGGTGATCAGATCCGAGCAGCACAAAGTCAGCATTCTGATCGTCCAAGCCACCGAACACCGAAAGGGTCCTGCTGAAGATGAAGCATATCTGCGCTGCCTCGGCTCTTCCGTAGCTCGAGAGCAGCTTGCCAAGGGCGTTTAGGCCTCGGACGTCCTCGGAGCTGCGGTTGTTGAGGACGAGCGTCAGCGTCTCCCGCCACTTATCCAAGCCATCGGCGGCGTCTCTTTCTGGCTCAAGTGTAGACTGCTTTGAAACCAGCTGGAGACCGACCCGAGCGTGCATCGGCACGAGCTCGTCGACACAATCGTCAAAGTTGCCCGACAGCACCTTGTACAGAGCGGCAATGGACTCGTTGTTGTGGCCGGGGTAGTTGACTTCCTTTCGCACAAACTCCTGCGCTACTTGTTTGTAGAGGTCGGGTGAAACAGTGTGGGATATCAGCATAGCATGGCCCCAGAGACGCTTGTCCACCGCAGACCACACGGCTGTCTCGCGATTGCCTCTGAGTAGATCAAGTCGAATTTGCTCCACTGCGGCGGGATCAGCACTGTCTGCCATCATCGAAGTGACCGGACCAGCTTGGCCAGCTCCGGCAGGAACAGCAGGCATCAGAGCAGCACCGTCGGGCGTCAAGCTTGCCGCCTCAGGAGAGAGAACGTCCCGCACGGCTTTCTCAACGTTGGAGTTGCCCTCCAAAGTCCCGTCAAATTCAATGAAGAGACGGAGCAGCTTCCACAACAGCAGGCGTTCGACGCCTCGTTTCGCCTCAAGCGAGAGCTGGGAATGAAACGATATGTCGGGGAGGTCTTTCTCCTGTGCGTCGATGCCCGCCGCCAGCCAAGCCAGAGCTTCCTTTTTCTTAGACTTGCCCTTAAGCGGTCCCGGAAATTTGGCCAGCTGATCTGCAAGAGGGTCGACGTCCTTAATGTTTTGCACCTTCACTTCGCCGGCCGTTCGCAGGATTGTCGGAGCCGTTTGGTTCATAGTATATCGAGGTACGCTCTTTGGGAACGACGTGACAACAGTTCCGCCGACTCCCCAAACCAGAAGGGGCGTGCCTTTCCACCGTTGCAAGGGGTCGTGTTCTCTTCCATCCGTAGGGGGGACCAGGTTCATTGAGAGCGATTGGCCGCGCCTCCTAGAAGTGGCGGGATGAAGTGGCTGAAACGGCTTCACCGTGGTCCCAGCAGCCGATGCGTGAGCGGACGACGGGCGGGCACTGTAGTCCGCGGGAGTTGCCTGTCGACCGCCTTGCGCGGCGACGGGGGACTGAGTCGACGGACGAGGAGGCGGCGGTGCAAATTCAGGATGGGCCGCTGGCGCCGCCTGAGGCATGTAGTTGGAGCCAGCTCTCTGCGGGGACGACGCTGGGGGACCATACGAGCGAGACGGCGGAGGTGGCGTCTTGCGAGCTGCGGCAGGATGAGGCGCAGGGGCGAATCGGGACTCCACGTGCGCAGTACGATTCGCCTGGGCCGTGCTAAAGGATCTGTGGTTTGGCGACATCTGGTTGTCCTCCTCCTCGTCCACCTCGCGAGTGGGAGGGAGTGAGGACACCCTGTTGAGCCTGTGCTCAAACGAGTTGGAACGACGGTCAGGGTGGTGTACATCGCCGTTGGGCGCATTCACTCCACGGTGAAACTTGTCGCTACTGGCTTCAAAATGCGCGAGCGGGCTCGACGTCCTAGGCAGATGTGGCAGTGCAGCCTGCGAGGGCGTCGCTGGAGCTGTATGGCTGTGCGAGCTGCTTGGTCGGGGTCCTGGGGGAGCCGGTGAATATCGATTTTGCGCGGTAGGCGGCGCCGACACATGGCTTGTTGGCTGTTGTGACAAAGCTGGCGAGTACCTCGACGCGGTGCCTGCTGAGGGCGGCGCAGAGGCGGCAGAAGGGGATATGGCAGCGTATGGGTTGACTCTCTCGGGTGCCACCAGGCCTGCAATTCCCGGTGGCGGTAGTGGGGGAGGAGCTCTGTTGGCGGGCGGTGACAGAGGTCCTGCCGGAGGAGGCGCCGACTGTGAATGCTGTCCAGCCGGGGGGGCGTAGGGGTTTGGCTGCTGCGGCGTATAGCCTTGCCTCGAGCTTGGCCTTGGCTTGGCCGTGATGGGTAGATCTTCGAAGAAGCCGCTTGAGTTCCGGGAAGGAGGAGCAGTGGCCTTCTGGATTGGGCTGGGGCCCTGGGACGGGCGAGCAGGAGGTGGTAGTGAGCCAGACATCGGCGGTTGACCTGAGGCGTACATGCTCGTGCTCCTCGGGGGAGGCACTTGTTCACGAGGAAGCTGTTGCAAGCTCGCTCGTTTTCGGGGCTTTAGTGTATTGCTTAACAGGTCTGTAGGCAGATCGTACGGAGAGGAGTAGCCGCCCTTGGACTTGTCGGCAAAGCTTGACACCCTTGGCTGTTGCGGACGCGGCTGAGCCGCCTGGCCTTGCAGCTGGCCCGGATAGAAGGGTGGGAGCTGAGCTTGTTGATGCGGGTAGTTCGAGAGAGGGGCGTTGGAAGAGGGGAGGTGTGGCAGAGTGGATGGCTGTGGCGACGATACGGCGGCAGGGATGTACGGGCTCGATACAGAGTGCTGCCGGCTCTCGGTGACCGCGGTCGCTGACTGAGGCTCGGAAGCAGCCTCGGCATCATCGTCGAGGAGACCTTCATCGTCCAAGAGGCCCTCGTCATCGCTGCCGAGAAAGGCGGCAGCGTCGATTGCTTTGTCGTCTGCGGCCGTGTCCTCGATGAGAAAGTCGTCATCTCCAGCAAAGGCTGCTTGCCACTTGGTCGCCAGGTCTTCGGTGGCAGGCTGTTCTGTGCCACGCTCGTCTTTCGAATCAGACGAACTCGGAATTTCCCACGAACCAGACTGGTTCAAGCCTTCCGCGGCATGCACGGCAGCTCGCTCGCTCGCCGTCTCCGCTGGAATGCTGTGACGCAACAGCGGATCGGGGTTGAGGTAACCCATGGCCTGAGCGGTAGACTTGCGCTCAAGAGGTGGCACCTCAGGCGTCGCGTTATCTGCTTGCGCGGCCCGCTCGTGTCCTTGGACAAAGAAATCATCCTCATTGACGTCGTCGGCAAACGGATCGGCAAGAGCACCCGCTCGCTCACCTTCTGCTGCATGCGCCGTAGCCTTGGACTCGGACACCAAAGGGATGCCTTCCTCGTAACGAGCCTCAAACTCTTGTGCCTCAAACCCTTGCGTCTCGCCGCCTATCGCTTGCATTGCGCTTTGTGGGTCGACCCCACGGTCGGATTGCGTAGGTTGAAAGTCGGCTTTTGCGCCTTGAGCGCCCTCGGCCAGATTCTGTCGCTCGCTGTCGTCAATTTGGCTTTCCGTCACTTCCAGGACGTCCATCGGTTGAAATGAGGGCGAAGGATGGCCGTCGTGCTCCTGATGGCTTGCGGGCGCCGGAGGGGCGTCAGGGAACGAGTTTGATATGTTGGACTGGAACGGCTCCGAGGCGTCGGGTTCGGATCGCGTCAAGTTCCACTCGGCGTCATCGTCATCAATGAAGCTGACCTCATGCGATACCGTCCGAGCAAAAGACATGGAGCTAGAATGTTGCGCATGGGTTGGGCGCGGTCTGCCTTCCTTGGAAGCTGTGGTCGGAGAAGGCTGTTCGTCTGTCGGAGCGGGCATCTCAGTCTCCTGCGCGGCGGTGTCATTCTCGCGCACGCTGTGTCCCTGGCCCGGCGGATCTTCCTCATGCCTCGCTTCCTCCGGCTCGACGTCGGCTTGTTGAGCAGGCACATGGGTTTCTTGTGGTGCGATGCTGGCAGGGGGGTCTGGATTGTCCCAGATGAGCCGGGCATTCACATCATCTGCATCACCCTCTTCAGATAGCCAAGGCTCGCGCGAGGCCTGTGGCTGCTCATCGGCTTCGACGTCGTCGGGCGACTCGATATTCTCAGCTGTTTGCTGGGCTGGCTCGGGGGCTGGCCCGGGTGGGCTCTCCGGGGTCGAGGCATCGGCTCCGGCGATCTCCGGAGGAAGTGGATGAGAATCGGGCATCAGAGCTGGATGCCACGACGCGCTGAGCGGCCCGTTGGCCATGGTTGGGTGGGCGAGGAAACGGGCTCGATGGTAAAGTGCCGGTCAGTGACGTGCCGGGGGTTAAAGAGGCCAGCACAGGATGGAAGGCTCCCGGCGGGAGTGAAACAACCAATCGTAGTTAGTAATGCTGTCTACTACCTGATATCAGCTAGAGGTTGATGCAAGCTGGCATCTCGGCGTACAGTACCTTACATACGTAGGTACCTCCCGGTGCACGGCGTGGGGATAAATCTCGGGACTAGCTGTCACCGGATCTGAGGTATATCCGAGCTGCGGACCTAAATCTTCAAGTTTTAGACTCTCGTCTTAGCGCGCCATCGCCTCGCCTCTTGATGAGAGGCTACAAACGTAAGGTACCTACCGCGTGACACGGCCAGTTGGTCGACCAGCCGGCCAAGCAGCCGGTCAGGTAGGTAGGTGGGCGAATAACTGCTCGTGCCTTGTGCGAGGTTCCTAATACTTTGGAGCTCCTAGGTGCCCAGGATATCGGATCTACTAATTGTGTCTGTCTAGGTACTATCCGTCTAGGTACCTACCTAGGTACTGTCCAACTCCCTGCAAACAAATGCGAGTGGCTTTGCCGGCGACCTGCCACTCTGCAGCATCCGCCTAGCCTCCGCCATCTATCCTCAGAATGCATAGCACAAGCCACCACCACCAATAAAGGGTTCATGGCTGTTGACATGCCATCTCCCTTTGTCGCGCATTGAGAAGCCGACTGACGAGAGCTTTGCCTTCCACTCACAGCCAGTCATGTATATGCTCGAGTCAATAGCGCTTGGCAGCCGACCTCCTTGTATTAAACATGGCCCCGCCAACACTTGAACCTTTTCCCCCAAGGTTTGTGGCCCCCGTACTGTACCGCCACGGCCTGTTACAGGCGGAGAGTCCAGACAAGCTTGATAGTACTGGTATGTACTCTGTACTCTGTACAGTACATACCGTCAAGTGAGTAGGTACCCAAGTCGGAGGGTGCCAACGGACATCCAGGGGCTTGCTTCCCTTAGCCCCCGCTGTCGATGCCCCGTACCTTGGCCTCTTGACCACTGTGAATGGAGGGGAGAGCTGGCCCATCAGCCCACTTGGTTCATGTCATTCGAGGTTACGTACTGCGTACCTGTACTTACCTGTCCTACTACTCATGCGAAACCCGATGCTTTCGGTGGACAAAGACCACCTCTCCTGACGGTCAAAAATCTTGCCCCGGCACACATTGTCGCTCTCCAGCCTCCAAACGGCCTGCTCGCTCGCCCGCCCATCTACTAACAGTAGCCGCCATCTGCAACGCCTGCGGATGCTGACCACTGACGTCGATTCCGCGCCGCTCGTGACCGGCCCTGCCACCCCCCTGCTTCACCCGGCCGGGGTCCAGTCGTTTGCGCCTCGCAGCGCAGCATGGTCGGCCAGCATCACCGGCGTTACCTCCCACTCCACCATACTCTCGAGGCGCACGGCGGCAACTGATGCGGGATGCCTTCGACTCCTCCGTACCGACCGACCGAGCCCCCCGATTCACCCACCCACGACTCCGACTCCGACCTCGACCTCGATCTGCAGGAGCTTGACCCCATCCCGGCGCCTCCAGCAGGCTCGCGCCGCCCCCCGCCCGCCACCGAGCAAAGCACGTCGAGAATCGCCCTGCGGAACCTGCGTATGGGAGGCCTGCGCCGTGCTCACAAGCGTGGACGAGGGTACGGGGATCTCGGCGCCCAACCCGATGACTCGGACGAGCACCATGGGCCCCGGCTGGCGTGGTCAGACGGCAGCGGCAACGGCGATGACGATGCTCCCTTGCTGGGGGGCCCTCCCACGCGCCGCGAGTCCCGTTCCAACATCCGCCTGCCCAGCTTCATGTCGCCGACGACGAGCAAGACGGACGACTATGACCCCTCGTCGTCGAGGCTGGTCGCCGTCGGGTCCGGCCAAACCGCTCGCTTCCCCACCAACATCGTCTCCAACGCAAAGTACACGGCTCTGACCTTCTTGCCGGTCACTCTTTACAATGAGTTTTCCTTCTTCTTCAACATGTACTTTCTTCTCGTTGCCTTGTCGCAAGCCATCCCTGCCCTGCGCATAGGCTATATTTCGGCATACGTCGCTCCTCTGGCCTTTGTTCTGCTTATTACCATGGGCAAGGAGGCCTACGACGATATTGACCGGCGGAGAAGAGACACGGAGGCGAACTCGGAGATGTACAGTGTGCTCAGCTTTGGTGACCCCGAATCGCGTCCCGCCACGGCTCGACCACGTCGGCCGCTCAAGTCGGACTCGATGAGACGTGGTTCTCGGAGATCGAGAGGCGGAAGACACGACCTGTCGGACATTCAAGAGGAAGAGGAACAGAGCGCCCTGGCACAACCTTCGTCCCATGCCGAGGAACTCGGCCGTAAATCAAAAGACCTCAAGGTGGGCGACGTCCTCAAGCTCAGCAAGGGGCAGCGAGTACCCGCAGACGTTGTCATCCTGCAATGCTACACGACAGACGGACCAGCCGTTTCCGCAACCAAGGAGCCAGCAGAGGAAGAAGTCTTGCTGGCGCTGGAGGAGAGCGATCAGCTGCAAAAGGGCAAGCAGCCTGCGGTCGAGGCGCTCAAGAACGAGGCCGACACCGGCGCGGCTGGAGAGACATTCATCAGGACGGACCAACTTGATGGCGAGACGGACTGGAAGCTGAGGCTGGCCTCTCCTCTGACACAGAACCTACCCCTGGAAGAGTTTGTTCGTCTCCGCGTCACAGGCGGAAAACCCGACAAACAGGTCAACGAGTTTGTGGGAACGATCGAGGTGCTCCCTACGCGGCATGATGCTCTGGGCCATCAAGACATGCTTCCACAAGACGACGAGAGCGGCAAGACTTCCGCGCTATCCATTGACAATACGGCCTGGGCCAACACGGTGATTGCCTCGCAGGGCACGACCTTGGCCGTCATCATGTACACGGGCCCGCAAACACGCTCCGCCCTGTCAACCTCGCCTTCGCGCTCCAAAACAGGTCTGCTGGAGTACGAGATCAACTCGTTGACCAAGATTCTATGCGCACTGACGCTGGCGCTCTCCGTCGTCCTTGTCGCTCTCCAAGGCTTTGAGAAGACCGAGGGCAACGTTTGGTACATCAAGATCATGCGTTTCCTAGTTCTCTTCTCGACCATCGTGCCAATAAGCCTGCGTGTGAACCTAGACATGGGCAAGAGCGCCTACTCTAGGTTTATTCAGCGCGATCCTGGCATCCCGGGCGCCGTCGTCCGAACCAGCACCATCCCGGAGGACCTCGGGCGCATCGAGTACCTGCTCAGTGACAAGACGGGGACCCTCACCCAAAACGACATGGAGATGAAGAAGATTCACGTGGGCACAGTCTCCTACGCCAACGAGGCCATGGACGAGGTTGCCGCCTATGTCAAGCAAGGGTTTCACATCCAGCCGACCACCGACCCGTCGTCTCGAACGATGCTCATCACGCCGTCTTCTACGTACTCCAACGCCGTCAACGTCGGCGCAGCTCGCACGAGGAGGGAGATTGGATCGCGAGTGCGTGATGTTGTTCTGGCCCTGGCGCTCTGTCACAACGTCACACCGACAGTCGACACCGAGGATGGCCAGGAAGTGACCTCTTACCAAGCATCGTCGCCCGACGAGATTGCCATTGTGAAATGGGCCGAATCGGTAGGACTGAGGCTCACGAGTCGCGATCGCAAGAGCATGACGCTCGAGTCTGCCGACAGCGGTCGGCCGGTTGTCCGTGTCCGCATCCTCGAAGTATTCCCGTTTACGTCGGACGGCAAGCGCATGGGCATCATCGTGCACTTCCAGGAAGATCTCAAGGCGCCATCAACTGACCTGAGCATTGGCGATATTTGGTTCTACCAGAAGGGCGCCGACACGGTAATGAGCTCCATCGTCGTTGCCAACGACTGGCTCGACGAAGAAACGGCCAACATGGCGCGAGAAGGGCTGCGGACTCTGGTCGTCGGCCGCAAAAGGCTGTCTGTGCAGCAATACCAGGAGTTCTCGTCCAAGTATCAGGAGGCCTCTCTAGCCATCGCCGGGCGTGAAGCCGGGCTGCAGCGGGCCGTCTCGCACTACCTCGAGAGCGACCTGGAGCTTCTCGGCGTGACGGGCGTGGAGGACAAGCTGCAAAAGGACGTCAAGCCGTCCCTGGAGCTGCTGCGCAACGCGGGCATCAAGATCTGGATGCTGACGGGTGACAAGGTGGAGACGGCGAGATGCGTCGCCGTCAGCTCCAAGCTTGTGGCCAGGGGACAGTACATCTACACCGTCGCCAAGCTGGGCAAGAAGGACTATGCGCGGGATCACCTCGACTTCCTCCGGAGCAAGACGGACGCTTGCCTTCTCATCGACGGCGAGAGCCTTTCCCTCTTCCTCACCCACTTCCGCCTCGAGTTCATCTCCATAGCCGTGCTCCTGCCGACGGTGGTGGCGTGCCGATGCTCGCCCACGCAAAAGGCCGAGGTTGCCAAGCTCATCAAGGAGTACACCAAGAAGCGCGTATGCTGCATAGGCGACGGCGGCAACGACGTCTCCATGATTCAGGCCGCGGACGTGGGCGTGGGAATCGTGGGCAAGGAGGGGCGCCAGGCGAGTCTGGCGGCCGACTTTTCGATTGAGCACTTCTACCACTTGGTCAAGCTGCTCGTGTGGCATGGGCGCAACAGCTACAAGAGGAGCGCCAAGCTGGCGCAGTTTGTCATTCACCGCGGCCTCATCGTTGCTGTGTGCCAGACCATGTACAGCATTGCGCTCAAGTTTGAACCCGAGGGGCTTTACAAGGCAAGTCGACCCTATGTCTACACGAGATGGATTCGCGGCTGACTCCAAGTGACGGGGAAAGGACTGGCTCCTTGTCGGCTATGCGACCATCTACACGGCTGCCCCTGTTCTGTCTCTGGTCCTCGACAAGGACGTGGACGAGAACCTGGCCAACCTCTATCCCGAGCTGTACAAGGAGCTCACGACCGGCCGTTCCTTGTCGTACCGCACTTTCTTTGTCTGGGTGCTTGTGTCGGTATACCAGGGCGGCATGATTCAGGGACTTTCCCAACTCCTCACCGAGGTGGACGGCCGCCGAATGGTGGCTGTCAGCTACACGGTGCTCGTGCTCAACGAACTCATCATGGTTGCGATTGAGATTACCACGTGGCACCCGGTCATGATTGTGAGCATCTTGAGCACCTTTGTCGTCTTTGTCGGGTCGATGCCCTTTTTGGGGGACTATTTCGACCTCGAGTTTATCATCACATGGTGAGTCTTCTACCTTGTTCCTGATGAAGGGAAAGGGGACCTTGAAAGATGGGGGACGACTTCTGACGCCGTCTGCAGGGGCTTTCTCTGGCGAGTCCTGGCCATTGGGGCCGTGTCGCTCGTGCCGCCCTACGCCGGAAAGTTGATTCGCAGAGCTATCAAGCCGCCGTCGTACAGGAAGGTGCAGGATAGATAAAAAGAGGACTCCAGGCGCAGGTATAGATAGCACGGCGTTTTGGTTGGGAAGCAGGCATTCGCGAGTGCATTTTAGGGAGCCGGGGGGGGTGTTTGCCGTTTATCTCGTTTCCCCTGAGCTGTCGCATGGCTGGCTAGAGACTGGCTAGAGAGAAGTTTGTTGTCAAGCGATTGCAGGAGCTTTCGGAATGTGTGACGCGCCATATGCATGGGGAGCGAGCCGAGAAGTGTCCTGCAAGGCACACAGTCTACTTTTATGCTGTGCTTTCCTGCCGAGCCCTCCAGCCGTGTCTCTTCACGCCCCAGTCTCAGAACTTGAGGACGAGCCACTCGTCTGCCAGGCTGGCGTGGCGCCCCTGCAGCCGTCCCGCCACGCCGCCCACGGGCCCTTGGGTCAGGGTGCCGCGCAGCCAGGCCTTGGGGCCGGCGTAGTGGGCGACGAAACCGTCGGGCCCCGAGACCATGAGCAGGTTCTTGCCCGGCCGGCGCCCGCCGTCGGGCGTCGAACAGCGGCAAGACGCCTCGGACACGCTGAACTCGGAGGCGTCGGCGTGTAGGCGCTGGTCGTGACACGGGCATCCTCGGCTGGGCGGCGGGGGCTCGGCGCGGGAAGGGGGTGGGAGGAGCAGGGCTCTTTCGACGTCGGCTTCGCGGATGACGGCGCCGTCTTCGTCGATGGCGAGGCGGATGTCGAGGCGGTCGCCGTACTTGGCCTTCATCTGCTTCAACCGGCAGGCAATGGGGCTCGGCTCGGCGAGGTCGGCCTGCATCTGCGCCGGTGCCTTGGTAGACCACCAGAACCACCGTGACGGAGCCGGTTCGGTGACCGTCTGCACCTCGTCGCGCCTCCTCACAGCCCACAGGAGCGCCATGGTAGTCTCGTCGCTCCCGTCCAGCACCGCGGCGGCAACCTGCAAAGCCGGCACCAGGCCGGTGCCCCCGGCGAGAAAGACGACGCGGGCGCACGGCCCGAGCCTCTGCAGGACATCAAAGCCCGCATGGGGCCCACGCAGCCAGACACGGCGGCCCACAGCAAGACGGGTCAGGTAATTGGACATTTCGCCGCCGGTCACGGCACGGACGTAGAAGCGCAGACAGCCGTCGTCGCCGTCGACGGGCGGCAGCGGGGTGTAGTGGCGCGCAATCTGCACCTCGGGCTGCTTGAACTCGACGGACCAGAGCGCGTGGCGCCACAGGGAGGTGCCCGGGCGAAGGTGCGGCGGCGACGGGTCCGGGGTTTGCGGCGAGACGGCGACGACGACGGAAGTGGGCGAGACGGCTTCGCGCGAGCTGATGGTGTAGGGCGCAAAGGTGTCGGGGTTGAGCCTGCTGCTCTTGCGCTCGGGGGCGAGCAGGTAGTAGGCTGTGCCGCCGAGGGCGAGGCTGGAGGCGACGAGTGCGGCCCATGCCCGCGTGCGTGACGGCGCACATGTCGGCCGAGTCGTTGAGTGCTGGCGGAGGAGCGACGTCGAGGGTTGCACGTGGGCGCGCGTCGTCGTCCACAACCGGCGTCTGCAGACTCGGGGGCCCGACTGCCAGCACATGACGGCGGTGCGGAGATGGACAGCGGGCCCTGTAGGGGAGAGAGGCGAGAGAGGGCCGGCTTGCCCTGGGCGGAGGGTCATTGTCGGTCGAGGGCGACATTCAGACGTCGTCGCCCTTCCCCTTGGACGTTTCCCGGCGGGGAGAGATTTCGATGGACGGGACGCGGAGCAGGAGAATTGCATTAACGCGTGGTCACGTGCGCGATACCGTGGTCCAAGCAGCAGCCAAACGACGACGACGCACAATGCCCAGGCCTCAACGCCAAGCCGATCCCCCCCGCAAACCAAACTGGCATCCGTATCTAGATGGAAGAAGATGAAGACCCCAATGCCCAGTCCGATAGACGCCTCTTCCGGTAAACAATGCACCACGGCACGTGCGGACGGAGCCTCCCGTCATATCCGCACCATCCTCCTCTGCATGTCGATGCCCCCCCGGAACAGATCCGCCACGACCCTCCCCCCCAGCACCGTCTCCTGCACAAGCCCCTCGACGTGCCGCGGCTCGACCCTGCCGTACCAGATGCCGTGCCCCGCCAGCGGCTGCGGCTCGCCGTCGGGCCCCCTCAGCCCGGGTGGCAGGTACACGATGACGTTGCCGGCAAACTTGTGGCCGCCAATGTGGCTGATGAGCCCGACCCTCGCCGTCGTCGTCTTGGCCGTCGCCGTCTTGGCCGTCGACGCCGCGCCGTCGGCGATGCTCGCCACACTCCGAGGACGCCCCGCCCCGTCTCCCAGAGCAACCTCGACGGGCCCCGTGAGCACCTCGACCCCGGCCCTGGCGAGCTTGTCCGCAAACTCGTCCCTCAGCAGCGGGCCAACGATGCCGCACCGTGCGTCCCGCCCGCCGTGCCCGCACACGAGCACCAGCACGTCACGCACGTCCTGCACGCCCGGCAGCAGCGCCTGGTATTCCTCCTTGCGCGTCAGCCGGTCGCGGTGGATGGGCGAGAGGCCGTCGTGCGCCGCGTGTAGCGTCAACGGCAGCAGGAACCCCTTTGCCAGCCCCTGCACGCTGTCAAAGCACACGCGCGGTAGGAACGGCACGTATTTGAAGCTTGGCACGAGGTACGCCGATGTGTTTTGCACGTCTGCCCGCGGGGGGGTGGTGCTTGGCAGGGACGAGTTGAGGACCGAGACGTTGTGAAAGGGCTGCGAATGGGCCTGCCTGTCAGCTCTCGTTACCTTCGCCGACCTGCTCAAGCTCAACCAGGGCTGCACTCACATCTCGATAGACGCCTCCCTTGCCGAGCAGCTCCTTGAGATCCGCCGCCAAGTTATCCCCCCCGCTCTCCTCCTCAATCCTCGACGCCCAGTCATCCTGGCCAGTGCAGACGAGCACCTGCTCCGCATACCCGGCCATGACGCCGTTGAGCGGACTCGTCCGGTCAATCTCCAGCCCCTCGGGCATGGCCGGCATGTCGGCGCAAGCGCACGTCGGCGACGGACACGTTGGCACCGCCGGCAGCCGCGCCGCCCGTGGCTTCGTCGTCGTCGAGGCGAGGCTCCGGCGTGCGTCAAGGGCCGGCCGCCGCCTCGTCAGCCGTGCCGTCGTCGTCCGGCGCAGGGCCGCGGAGACGGAGAACATGCTGGGGCACACGTCAATCATTCAATCATGGACGTCTGCGACATGGCCATGATGCAGGCGTCGATGATGTCAAACCCCTGCATGTGTAAAACATCGGCGGCCCGAGCTGACCTTTCCCGTGCCGGCGGGCGGTGGCGTCAGCCTCGGCCTCTGAGCTCTGCTCTCCAACAGGGTCCAGTTGACCCGACCCCGCAATCGCCGGCCCGTCTTCCTCCGGTGCGGCCCATCTTCCTCCGGTACGTCATCCGTCTGCCGCCGTTGACGAGGTCACTTGCTCGACAATCGGCAATATACAAGTCATGCTTGAAGTGGCACAATGTCCGAGTGAGCGACATTGCTTCGGATTGATTCGAATATAGTCCGCCTCCAAACGTTGACCGCTTCCATCGAATGCCGCGTCGTCTGCATCGATACAATGCTTACTTCGTATGCAGCAGAAAATCACACATGGTTTCATTCGCTAATGAGAGGGATCGTTTCTAACCCATCCCCCTCGTCCCTCAGCATCGAGAGATGGGCCCCGAGCCACGAGAGATCGCTGTATCGGCCAAGTAAACCTCAACGTCATTATTGCCAGGGCCGCACCACCGACTCGGCCACCCACATGATGGACAAGGCTGGCGTGCAAATGGAGGCCCTGCAGCTAATCCAACTAGTCTCCAAAGAGACCCACGCAGCTGCAATCAATCAGTGCCCCCTACCTCAGGGCATTTTCCTCTCACAGTAGCCTGGGGGCTTGGCTCCCGCATTGGCCCAGCTCATGATGGTCAGGCTTGTGGCGTACGCCATGGCAAAGAACCCAAAGACGCAGAGTGCCACGTCGGCAATCTTCCAGGCCCGGTTCCGCGCCACGGCCTTGTAGTGCAGAAGGGGCTACGGACCACGTTAGCATGGCTTGCGCGCCTGGGGCGAGCTTATCGCGCCGCGAGACTTACCGGGTAGATGTAAACCAGCGGGATGCACGCAAAGTTGCCGACCAAGGCCACAAACTTGTCGAGATTGTCTGCGCCGCCCCACGAAATGGCCGCGCAGAGCATCACCATGAAGAACCGGAAGACGTTCTTCTGCCACTTGATATAGGGGTTGTACTTGCCGCTCCTCGTGAAGAGTTCCGTTTCAACAATCCGGACGGCCGGGAAGATTTGAAGTGGTGTCGAGAGCAGGATAGCCACCGAGTAGAGCAGCTGCACGCCGTTGACCAATTTGTTGTCCTGGGGCAGATTCAGCAGGACGACCGTCTCCGTCTTGGATCCGTACGCGGCGTACGAGATGGCCCCCATGGTGATGAAGACAACCGTGATGATGATCATGACGAGGAACAGGACGCGCGGGAACTTTTGCGGGTGCTTCATCGACTCTTGGATTGGCAGGACGAGGCCGATGCCTTCAAACGTAAAGATGGCGGTGCCGATGAAGAGGGTCCAGTCCTTGTCGTTGAAGAGGATTATATCGGCGAGTCCGTTGGCGTAGAGGGTCAGGACGTCGTAGTAGAACAGATACGCCAGGCCAATCAGGATGAAGGCGTCTGCGATGAGCGCCGTGAAGCCCAGCTTGCCAATGTCCCGCAGCAGCGAAAAGGGCAGGAAAATGACCATTTGCATCAGGATCAGCAAGGGGATACTGATGGAGCTCTTGCAGTCAGACACGGCGTGGATAAAGGCCTGCAGGTTCTGCGCGGTGAAGACGGTATAGGCAGCGGTGAAGCCAATCTGGCTGATGACAATGGATCCGAGGATGAGATTCCGCATCCACTTTCCATAGAGAATGCCACCCATGTCGCCAAAGGACCCGTCCACTTTCATCCGGCTCGAGACCAGGAGCACGAAGCTGTAGTAGCTCAGGCCGGCAAGGCAGAGCAATACGACGTTACTGAGCAGCATGCCGCCGCTGAGGTATGCGCGAGGCAAGAACAAGACACCGGTGCCCACAAACGACTTGAGCAGCAGCAGGGCTGCGTTGAGGGGGCTGTTTTTGCCGCTGCCCCCGCGAGGTTTGCGCTTGCGCATTCTCTTAGACGACGAAAGCAGCGCGCTGTCCTCCATGGGTTCCCTCTCGTCGTCGCTGCCCTCGCCGTGGGGGTAATTGCCCGACCAGAACTCCTCGTTGGGGCCAAGCGCTTCGTCGTCTTCCTCAAGCTCTTCACCCGCGAAGTGGCCATAGATGGTCAGAAACTCCAGGAAGCTCGAGGTAAATAGCCGGGCTTGCTCTCCTGACGGGGACTCGGCGCCCGAGTCGATTGCTTCTGGGTTTCGGCTGGGGCTCATGGCACTTCGGCGAAGATGATTTCTTCGGAAGCCTCCCGGCACCTTGATCGAGTTGATGTCAAAGATGTCGGTTTCTGGCTCTGGTCTGGAGTGGTCGAAGCTCTTGCTGCGGTGAAGCTTGCCCTTGGCTTCGGCCTGCTCTGTCCACTTGTAGATGCCGCGAGTGATGTCTCCTCCCTGCAGCCGCAAGCTCGAGAACTCATCTGGGCGGACGCCGGAACTGGATTCGGCCGGCTGCTTTCCTCGCGCCGTGCCCAAGGTCGAAGACTCTTCGGAGGGCAAATTCTCAGACTCGCCGGGTTGGACCAGGTGGCGTTTGATGATCTCGGGGTCTTCGTACGGCCCGGCGGCGCTCCCCGGCCCAAAGCGAGACCTCGAGTCGAAGGAGCCGTAATTTGTGGGCGTCTCAGCTCGGCCGGGCAGCGCAGGCGACTGTGGCCTTGGCGGAGACGAGTTGACCCGCGCCGGAGGCGTCCCATAGCGAGGCGGCGACTGGCCCAGAGAATCGGACAAGGCTGCGGCGAGGGCGGACACGCCTGGACCCTGGGGGTAGGAGCGGCCGCCGGCAAAGGAGGAGTCGTTTCCCGGTATGTTGACGCCCGGGGCCGGGGAGTCGCTTCGCGCGGGTGTATGTGCCGAAGGAATGGGTTCGGCAAGACGAGCTGTCAATTCATCTCGCGGAATCGACGACGAGAATGATCGTGGCTGTCCAAGGGCCGTCGACGCTGCGCCGGGGGCCGGGCTCAGCGTATTTCTTGGCGACGACATATTTCCTGCGTGATGGGGAGGTTGTGATTCTCTATTGCATATCGCCACGCAGCTTCTGTGCGGTTAGTACGAGCCTGCAGAGGCGGCAATTGTTGACCGTTGTAGGGGGGGGGGGGGGAATGCGAGGCAGCGGGGACTCGAAAGGATGTGCGACAAGAATGCTTTGGTGACGAGCGACAAGATGGCCGTCGACGATTGATCGAGGGCGCGAAAAAGGATATTCCCGAGATGTCGGCGTCAAATTGAGCCTCGGCCAGGCGTCGGTCTCGGTGGAAGTCGGCGAGGAAGTTGGGACAACGGAGGTTGAATCGAAAAGAAGGCGCTTTTGGGCCCCCCTGACATGCCGCTGGAGGATACGTCAGGCCCGGCGGGTACTGTGTACAGGCGGCACCCAAGGCACCCAAGTACCGAAGGGGGCATTCCGGCGGGGCAGGTACTTGGTTAGGAAGGTACTTGGGGGACATGCCCGTCGGTTGGTTGAAGGCCTGGACGATAAGCCCCAGAAGCCTGCCAGTGGCTTTGTAGTGGGGTCTGGTGACTGTGCCACAGCAAGGGAGGCGACGACTCCACTGGGCCGCGGGTACAAAGAATATGCCGTCTCGAGATAAGGCAGTCGGAATTATTGGAAAACATGATGGAAGGTTTACATGAATGGGCTCCGAAAGAGGAAGCTTGCTCGGCCCCGGGCCATCGGCAAAACCAGGTTGAGCTCGGCAGTATGTACCCACCCATGATATCTGCCTGTACTCTGTACATATGTACATGTACGTATGTACAGTACATACAGTCTGTTGGCGTACGGCCAGTCCTTGTCAACGTGCCCTTCTTTTTGGACTTCTCGTCCTTGTTATCTGTGTATGTGTGTGTGTGTGCGTGTCCCTTTGTGTGCCGGGCGCGAGAGACATGCATCCCGCCCGCACATGACGATGGTGAAAGTGCGGAAAGGGCCGGGTCTTGGTACCAGGCTGTAGCTCACGGGGGCCAGAGGCCATGACGTGACTGGCTTAGGCCCCCTACTTATTGCTGGCAAAATGTGCTTCTGCGGGCGTAGCGCTTCCGTAGCCTGCAGCGGATCGGCTCCGTCACGAGCAGAACCCAGGTCTGTACTGTATGTACAATAGGTGCTCGATAGGTGAGTGGAGAGTTTTGCGCATCCCAGGTAGGGCGAGCGAGAGAGCAAGGGAAATGAAATATCCGATTGAACGCAACCTCTGGGGTCCCATGCACTCAGCCATGTCTGAGCCTCGAGATGAGTGCCACCCGAAGACAGCCACGCGTTGAATCGACTGGCCGCCGCTTCTCAAGCTGTTCATGCGCGCGGGCAAGTGACACGAACACATTATCTGATAATCTGCCATGATGCCAAGAGCGGACGTGGCCATTGGCATGACCCACCAGCGTATGACAAGACGTCTTGTCTTGTGCGTGGTTTTGGGTTTTGAAGCATCCGACTAATAATTATAATCTTGTCTCAGCGTTGCGCTTCCTGCTTGTACATATGTACGGATCTCTCGATATTACATGGCACGCTGGCTGACGCGCGGTTCAGCTGACCCAGACGTTGCACGGCAGCGTCTGCACGCAGAAGGCCGACCAAGATTCCGACCTTTATTAGACTGACTTGCTGCTGAGCGACTCGAGCGGTGCGGTGCGCATCCCCCGTCGCATCGCACGTGAGCCAGCAAAGCACGACCTATTGCCGTTCCGGGCCAGATGCTTGATGCTGGTCTTGATACATGGGTCCGTCACGTCACCTCGGCAGCAAGATGCACTCGTGCGCGACGAGCTCGCCACGGCCATCGCTGCAGACTGGATACATGGAAGCCTTGGGCCTTGCATGGCAACTCTTGGCCGGTTCTTGGGTGACCACAACACGGCGCGATTGGCCGCCGCTCTCGCTCATGGCTGGTGCGGTCCCCATGTTCAGCTCTGTGCTCGCCCGCCTGTGGTACGGCATAGCGAGTTCCAGCCGACACACGTCTTGCCGCTGCCCTGGTGCTCCCTTGCTTGATCAGCTCGGGGCGGCAAGGACGAAGAAGCGTGTACCACTGGCGGTCCGGTCTGATGCTTCCCATTCCGATGGGGATGCGGGCGGGGGGCACAGCCCTTTTTGATGGCATCTGCTCGAGGGGAAGAGGAAAAGTTAGCACTCCACGTTCTGACGACTGCCTACCTAGGTAGGTAGGTAGGAAGGTAGGCAGTATCCGTACCTTCCAGCTACCAGGTATCCCCAGGCAGTACCCATCTTTCGGCGACGAGTCATGTACCCGAGCTACTCGGTACAGCTACAGCCTCTGCTTCCTTCTCTTTGCAAAGGCTCACTCGGCCATACGGAAGCCATCCACGTCAGCCGAAGCTTTGCCCAACATTCTTCGCATTCGCTGTGCGACGCCCAATGCCCGGCTGTCCATCTTCGTGCGTCCACACAGCCATGGACACGATCGACGCTGTGCTGCGCTGCATGTCAGGCAGCACTTAGCCTGCCTCCCTACCTACTTGATACCTCGAGCCTTCCGCAACACCCCCTGCCCCCCGGATCGAGCCCAAGTGGAGGTCATTCTCCATGCCCGTGTCAATTCGAGTTTGGCGTTTTGCATCATGCCTCCGCGCTTCGCTTGTCGCTCTCCCGCATCCGATCCGGTCTCGGGCCTCTGCAGAGCCGCATCAACGCCCATAAACCGTTCCCCAGCGTCGTCGCCCCGCGCCTTCTCCTTGCCATTGCCTCGTCCCATGGCCGCCGCCCCCGCCCTCCAGTTTGCGAGCCTCCAGCTGCCTTGGACGCTTGACGGCTCGATGAATGGGTGCCTGTCGTGAAGCAGCACCGCTCACCTCTCTCCGCCATGGCTTCCCCCGACGTCAAGAGTGGTCTTGCGGCCGGCCCCGAGCCCCAAAGAATCGACAAGCTGGGCATGATGTCGGGAGTCTACGTTCCCGTCTTCCTTAGTATCATGAGCATCCTCATGTTCCTGCGCTTCGGCTTCATACTTGGCCAAGTCGGCTTGCTCGGCATCGTCGGTATGAAGGCTTTCCCGGGGTCCCGGCTGCGGCTCACAGAGGGCTGACCTGGCCAGGCCTTCTCGTCGTGGCGTACGGCATCGATCTTCTGACGATTCTCTCCCTCTCGGCCATTGCATCCAACGGCGAGGTCAAAGGCGGAGGCGCCTATTTCCTCATCTCGAGGTCTCTAGGCCCCGAGTTTGGTGGCTCCATAGGCATCCTCTTCTTCCTCGCCCAGGCTCTTAACACCGCCATGAACGTCATCGGTCTCATCGACTGCATTCGTCTCAACGTCGGGCCCGCCTTCCCACAAGGCTACTGGGCCGGCTATGGCTTGCAGACGGCCGCCCTTGTCCTTTGCACCGGCCTGAATCTTCTCGGTTCCGCCACCTTTTCAAAGGCATCCAGTGCGCTCCTTGCAATATTGACCCTCTCGCTTGTCAGCATTCCGCTTTCAGGCATGTTCAAGGAGCCATTTCACGACGGTGCTGCCGGCGTCGAGTTTACAGGCTTCAGCTGGGATACCCTTGCTGCCAACGTGTTTCCCCGGGCTGGCAGCGACGAATACCAGGGCCTGACGACGTTTCGTCAGCTCTTTGGAATTCTCTTCCCGTGCGAGCATAACCCGCGGCCCTTGAGTCGTTGCGTGCGATGCTAATGCTGACGCAGAGCCACTTCTGGCATCTTTGCCGGCGCTTCCATGTCGGGCAAGCTTAGGGACCCCAGCAAAGCCATTCCCACGGCGACTTTATGGGCCATGTTGACGACATTCCTCATCTACTTGCTCGTGATATTCTGCTTGGCTGCCAGTACTACCCACGAGTCGCTGCTTGCCAACGCCAACGTCGTCCTACTCACCAATCTGTCAGCACCCATCATCTTGGCGGGCGAGTGTGCCGTCACCTTTGTCTCGGCCCTCATCTGCATGGTGGGCTCTGCGAATCTCCTGCAGGCTCTCGGGAGAGACGGCCTTCTTCCCGGCTTGTCCGTCTTTGGGATGGGCTCCAAGAAGAACGACGACCCCATTCTTGCTATTTTGATGACCCATGTCATAGCTCAGATTGCCTTGTTGGGTGACTTGAACCGCATCGCCACCCTGATTTCCATGGGCTACCAGGTAAACACCCGACCTGCCATTGTAACTGCGTGTGCTGACTTTTTATAGATGACCTTCTTCGTCATGAACCTTGCGTGCTTCCTCCTCAAGATTGGGTCGGCGCCAAATTTTCGACCGGGCTTCAAGTTCTTCAACTGGCAGACGGCCTTGGTTGGCAGCCTTTCGTCTGCCGCGGCCATGTTCTTTATCCACGAGACCTACGCCGCCGTTGCCGTCTGTGTTCTCGTCTTCCTCTTCTTGTTAATCCACTATCTTTGCCCGCCGAAGCGGTGGGGTGACGTGTCGCAGAATCTCATATACCACCAGGTCAGGAAATATCTGTTGCGCTTAAAGCCGGAGCACATCAAGTTTTGGAGGCCTCACATTATCCTGCTTATCAACGACCCGCGCCGACAGACTCGTTTGGTCCAGTTTTGCAACTCCATGAAGAAGGGGTCTCTCTACATTCTCGGGCACGTCATCGTGACGGAAAACTTTGACAGCGGAGTCGACGAAGCCCGGCTGCAGCAGCAGGCTTGGACGAATTACATCTCCGAGACGTCCAGGATCAAGGCCTTCCTCCAACTGTCCATGTCTCCCTCGCTCGTCTGGGGCATCCGGAATCTGATTCTGTCCGCCGGACTAGGTGGCATGCGGCCAAATATTGCCGTCTTGGGGTTCTACAACATGGATGACCTCCGCAAATCTAAGCCGGGACTGCCGGTGCCCCAAGTGCCTTCGCCATCGGCCTCCAGAACGAGGCGGCCGGCGAGAGCCGAAGAAAAGGCCCCCAGGCGGCGTCGAGTGGACACGTCGGCCCGCCTGCTGGCAGGGGCCCTGCCGACAGACGTGATCCGGACCGAGGGCATGATGTCTCCAACGGATTACATGATTGTGCTCGAGGACCTTGCGCTCAAGTATCGCCTCAACGTCGCCGTAGCACATGGGTTTGACGGGCTGGAAACACCACGGCAAGACGGTTCCAACGCCAAAAAGTACATTGATCTGTGGCCGATCCAGATGTCGGCAGAGCTTGCGTCCCATGGCAAGAATGTTTTGACGACAAACTTTGATACATGTAAGCGTCACCCGGGGGCCATGCCTCTGGCAACTCTGGACCCCTACCGGCGCTTGCTAATCAGTCGGACCTTCTTCAGATACCTTGATTCTCCAACTGGGACACATACTACGGAGTGTCCGAAACTGGAGGCGCAGTCACACGCTTCGTGTCATGGTATTTGTGGAATACGAAGGCGAGGTGGAGGAAGAGAGCGCGCGGGTGAGGGCGCTTCTAGAGAAGTTGCGCATCGAAGCCCAAGTCCTCGTGTTCTGGCTTGCAGCGGGCCATTTGAGCACCTACGAGCTCATAGTCAATGGGAAAACAGACGATGCCGAAACCGAAACCGTGGTAAACGACGCTCTCGGACATGAGGAATGGTGGGATGAGCTGCAAGACTTTCGCGGTCAGTCTGGCGATACGGGCTCGAGCCGCGAGACGCCGCAACGGGCGCATCTGCACGACTTGGCCGTCGGTCGGTCGGGCGTCTACAATCCGCATCAGGAGAGCGGCTCTGACCGCCGACGCCTGAGCGTGACTGAAGTCACAGAGATGCCCAAGAGACCCGACATCGCCATGCTCGCAAGATGGGGCATCAACGTGGGCATCCACACACACCACCTTCCCGAGGACGTCCTCCATGAGCCAAGGCCCGACGACGCGCTTTGCACAATCACCGAGCACTCCGACTCAGATGGAGATTACGACTCGGACTCGGATGATCACGCTGCTCAGGAAACGCCGGCACCTCATGACCTGGCAAGGCTGCCGCTGCTGACGAGGGGGCGCCAGCCGACGGCGGAAGGTTCCTCTGCCAGGGTTGGACGTGGACAACAGCCGAAGTCTCTCCCGATTGGCACCCCACAGCCTCCGACGTATGGATCCTTGTCTACGGCTCAGACACTGGTGGGAAAGCAAGGCGGGATAGCCTCACAACACATCCCGGAGCTAATGGAGACAGGCGCGAGCCCGCCAACTCAAGCCGGTGAGGATACCCAGCAGGGCACGGAAGCATTCCCATGCCTGCAGCCGCCCGGAGGGCCGGAGCTTCTCCCCAACGCCCCCGGCCGGTCACGATCCGTGAGCCCTGCGAGAGGTCCCTTGAGCCGGCGAAACTCCAAAGATGAGCCTGCAACGCCGCTGCGGCCCACCTTCTCTCGGCAGTCATCTGCCTCGCGATTCTCCAGCCGACCGGTGCCAGAAACGAGGGTCATCGCGGAGGCAGAGGGGCCTAAACTCAGCTTCGCGCCGGCAAGCATGAGCCCTGGATTGGGCAGAGTGGAGCGGCCGTCGCATTCCAGGCAATCCTCTTGGAGCAAGCTCCCGATGAAACCTGCACCGGAGACGCAAGCCGAGGGCGGTGATGCGGCGTCGGACACCGGGCAAGCCACGGAACGAGTGCCTGCACCCAACGCTTATCCCTCATGTCGTTCACGGCACCACTCACGCCAGAACTCGCAGTATTCTGCCCTGGGGCATGGGGATGTCAGCCTGAGCATTCCCGAACTGTTTGAGTCGTACAGAAATCAAGCAGCCGACGGCGACGATTCTGGGGCCGGCTCGACGTACTCGACCCAGAGCGTGGCACTTTCCTTTAACGACTTGCCCAGCCGGGCGCAACACCTGATCCTCAACGAGCTGATGCGACAACAATCCAAAGACACGGCAGTGCTGATGAGCACGCTGCCCATACCTTCTGAAGGGACCAGCCTGGACGAGACGGCCACGATCCGCTATCTGTCCGACGTGGAAATTCTTTGTCACGAGCTACCGCCCACGATGATGGTTTTGAGTAACAATATGACGGTGACTGTTAGTCTGTGAACGGCTTGCGCACATGGGCAGTCGAGCGGGCGGCGATGTACGCTGAAGCGGGCCTTTGACGATTTGACGGTGTTCAAACGGCTATTGCTTCAATGGCGCGCGGTTCGCGAACAGGGCGAGATGCAAGACAAATGCATGGCCGGTGGCGTCTCACGGAACCAAGGGCGAGCGGTCTTTTGCGCCGGTCGTTGTTGTTGCGGCTCTTTGTTGGCGCCTGGGCGAAGATGATAGACTGAAGACGGACTGAACAGCATCGGCCTGTGGGCGCATATTGCAAGCACTCTTTGTCCAGCCGCGCCTTTGCGAAGCGACGTTCGACGCAATTGGAACCGTCGAACGTGGACCTCGCGTAACAGCTACTGAACTCGAGGTGAATGCAATGTTCCTTGGGCTTGTTCAATCCCGCGTGCGCGCTCTCTCCCCATCCGACATAAGAACGATGGCCGAGACGGCATTTCTTCATGCCTACTCGAAAATTCACCATTTCTCCATGCCGAAGACAAGGTCTACGAACACGTTCAATCTGGGCATTTCCCGTCGCATCTAATACCTGAACGCCTTGCGACACACTGCTCGTACAGCCAGCCTAGCTTACTTCCGATCTCGAGCCCCTTGGCCCCCTTTCATTCACCCTCGAGGTCGTCCAAAGATGACGATGCAGCCGCAGCCGCCATCGGGCGAGAGCGAAGACCAGAGCTCGAGCTCGCCGAGGCGGCCGGCGACGCGGCCGGCGCAACTGAACCTCGACACGGAGCTGTGCGACTTCTACCTCATGGCCGTGGTGCGGAACAAGAAGCCGGCCGAGGGCGAGAAGATGGCGCAGTTCCTCTGGGGCGAGGCCGGTGCGAGCGTCGTCGAGTCCGGGGCGCCGTCTGTGCACGACGAGGGCGAGGCCATCCTCTGCTCCACGCCTCTCCGACTCTCGTCTGCCGGACAGGATCACATCTTGGTCGGGGACGGGGTCTGGCGGAGAGCACGACGGCTGGCCAACTCGCCCGTCCCGCACTACGGCGAGGCGGGCGGCCCGCATCGCCGGGGGGGGAGGCGGGCGTCGTGCCCGGCGGCGCGGCCGTCGTGGCTGGGGTCGCTGGTTCCCGGCGCCGACTCCTCCTCGCACCGGTCCTGGATGAGCCTCAGCCGGCGGTGGGGAGCCATGTGGGCGTCTGTCGGGTCGGACAAGGGGCCCGGCAAAGACGACTCTCACGTCCCGCCGCGACACAGGGTCGGCAGCTTCAGCAGCAGCGCTTCCTCGACTTCGTGGAGCAGCAGCATCGCCTCGAGCCCCGGCCGCTCGCGCTCCTTCTCCTTCGCCCTCGAGCTTTCTGCTCCTGAACCGGCTCCCAGCCAAGCGAGCCCTGCCCCCTCGTCCGACGACGCCCTTGCCCTCGCCAAGCACAGCCGTATCCAGGAGGTGGTGGTGCCCAAGCCCTTCAACATTCGCCAGATCCTCTGCTACGGGGGCGGCGAGCCCGTCGAGGAGCCCGCGCGCCATGCCGCCACGCAAAGCGAACGACAGGAGGCGGTGCCCGAGTCTTTCAACATCCGCCAGATCCTCTGCTACGGGGGCGATGAGCCCGTCGAGCAGAGCCGTCGGCAGGAGGCAGCGGTGCCCGATCCTTTCAACATCCGCCAGATCCTCTGCTACGGAGGCGGCGAGCCCGTCGAGCAGAGTCGTCGGCAGGAGGCGGCCGTGTCCGAGCCTTTCAACATTCGCCAAATCCTCTGCTACGGAGGCGGCGAGACCGGCGGCGAACCGGCGTTGTCGCCGCTCCAAGGGTCTCTGTCGCAGAGCGCGAGCCGGAGGCCCCTGAAGAGCCGGATGTCCGGGGAGCTCTCGGTTTCCGTTGCCGGCAAGCAATTGGTGGTCCAGGGGCGAGTTGTCTCGCCACCGGCGCCACCGGCTCCGGTCGTAGCCATGTGTGTCATGCGGGTCAAGCACGGGGCGACGGGTTGGATTTGAGGCTCTGCTGATGGATTCGCGAGCCGCCTTCTGCATAGCCAAAATCTTGCGTACCAATAGATCATGGTCTGTATCTGCCGTCATCTCCCGTAAACCAATGATAAATCCACGTCCCAACGGTTAGCAAACTCCATCCATGACTCGTCTATGAGAACACGCCCGGGGCAAACAGCACCGCGATTTTGACCTTGCCGTCGTCGCCGTCGTCTACATCTACAGCACCCTCTTGACGCCCAATTGCCCATGTTCCGCTGCCGCCGCCTCGAGCTCCACCAGCCCGCCAGCCTCTATCCTCTTCTTCCACTTGTTGGCCTCGCACCGGGCCAGGATCATGGTCATGCGCAGGGCCACGTCGTCGCTCGAGGCATGCTCCTGCTGCGCGCGGGCGAGCGAGGTGAAGGTCCAACGGCCAAAGGCCCAGTTGAGGATGTAGCGGCGGCCGGCCTGGGGCGCGGGCTGGGGACCATCGGGGTCGGAGCTCTGGGGCGGGGCGGACAGGGTCACGACGGCCTTTATGCGGTAGACTTCGTCCTTGGGCGCGGCCTTGAGGAGAGCGAGCAGCTTATCTGCCGAGACGGCGGCGTCGCTTGCGCCCTTGAGCTCGATGGAGAGGACCTCGACCTCTTGCTGATGCTGGTCATCATGTGCCGGCTCGCCGTTGGTGACGTCGTCGTCAGTCAGGTCCTTTGCTAGGCCGCCGTCGACGCCAAAGACGAGGTCCATGGCGACCCAGCCGCGATCGCTCTTGGCCTTTGCCACGTCGACGTCGAGGTCGCCGACGCGGTCGAGGCACTCGTCGTAGCGGTCATGGCCGGCCAGCTCCCACTTATTGAAGACGATGAGATCGGTATATCGGGCCTGAATCTTGGCCGTGTAGCTGGTGTCCTCGTAGCCCTTCCAATTCTCGACATCGACGACGCTGACGACGCCGTCAAGAACGAAGCGCCCCGTCTCGCGAGCCAGCCGGTTCACCTCGAGGGCCAGCGTGGCAGGGAACGCAGACCCGCTCGTCTCGACAACAATGCGATCGGGCGCAACAGTCTCGGCCAGCTCCCGCAGCGCGGGCCCCAGCTGGCCGACGAGGTTGCAGCAGATGCAGCCGTTGAGCAGCTCCTGGACGCCCGAGATGGCGGCGCTCGAGGCCAGCTGCGAGTCGACGGCCACGTCGCCAAACTCGTTTTTCAGCAGGGCGAGCTTGTAGGCGGCGTTTTTGGCGCGCAGCTGCGGCACCAGGTTGAGGATCAGGGTCGTCTTGCCGGAGCCGAGGAAGCCGGTGATGATGGTGATTGGTATGGGCGGCGGCGCCATGGCTTTTGGGCGTCTGGGGGGGTTTGGAGCGTGGTGCTTCGGTGTGGGAAAGGGGTGAGAGACAAGGCTGCGTCTTTTGGTCTCTCAGCCTCGCCTCATGAGCAGCCCCGTGTCACTTGGTACCAAGATGCATTCGTTCCAACCGTTTCGGGAAAGCTTCAGCAACTTCAAACCGTCGTCGCCGCGTCAGTGTCTTCGTCCGTTATCTAATCAGCCGGTCTAGGCCCCAGCTGCGCCCGCTGTTTGACGTCATTTTCGCTTGCAGCAGTGCGGTGCAATGCACTGTCGCACGATCTCCTTCCCTCACTATCAGCCTCCTCGCCTTCCTCTTTTGCTTTTACTTGTCCAACTTGACCACGAAAGAAGAACGAGCCTTTAGACTGACGAGATCCACCTATCTAGCCGACTTCCCCAAATTCCACCGAGAATTCAAGAATAAAGACGGCAGAATGGCGTCCGAGTCGAACAAGAGCAGCAAGGCCGACGACACTTGGCAGGAGGAGAGCTTCAAGGAGCAGCTGGACCAAATCGCCCTGCAGAAGAAGCAAGGCGACCAAGAGCAACAACCAAGCACCCTCGTGGAAAAGAGTCTGTGAAACTGAGTCTGACTCGAAGCGCAAGACGCTGGCTAACACTCAAGTCTCGGGCTCTCCCTCAGTCACCGAATACATCCCCGCCGCATCCAAGATTCTCGGCGGCTCCAAACCAGAGCAACGGCCGCAAAAGGCCGCACAGTCCGAAGTCCCTGGACCACCCCACAGGCCGGATCACGACGACAAGATCGAGGAGTTTGTGCGAGACCAGCATCGCAGTGGCAGGGAGACAGGCGTTCCCGTTGCGGGCAAGGACAAGTGAGGAACCCATCTAGTTGGTGTTGTCTGTGCAAAGTACTGTTAATGTACTTGTAGCCCAGGTCGGACGCATGTGCGACTCGGCCGAGTTGAGCAGGATGGCGTTGTGGCCTTGGTGAATAGTTCAATTTCACACCTCGACTGTTCGTCGGGCAGACGATCGATCAATGTCGGCATACATCCCGTGTCTGAGCAAGGCACTCTAGCCGACTGCTGCTGTTCTCTTAGCAACACCAGGCGATCCAGATGGTATCCGGCACGAGGCTTCTTTGCCAGTCTGGCGGAGCATTGCTGGCATGTGAAGATCCGCTGGCGCGAATGGATCACCAACCGGCTCCGTTGCGCCCCAATGATGTTGCGTGGCAGCGAATGCCTTGGAAAGGCCTCTGGGCGTCCGTCCATGGCCTTACGTGTGTATGGCACACGTGTTTGCGTGGCAGCTGCGCAAAGTGAGCTCCCACTGTTCACAACAAGCATGATACCTTGTTTGAAGCGGATCGCTTGGGGCACCGTTGGTCATATCGAGCAAGAGGCTGGCGTTGCCGGTAGCTTACGCATACTCGAGTCAATGCGTTTACTAGCGTCGCGGCGGCCTCGTCAGCGGCAGCTCCATCGCGACATCATGACGCATGGGCATGTCCCCTCTTCTTGGCATCTCCCGCCTACGGAGTCGTCCACGAGTGAACGGTCTGGCGGAAAATTTCCTATATACAAGGGTGTTGTTCTTCTGAGCATTTCCTCCCGTGGGAGAAAAGGCAACGCGACACCGTGGGAGACTAGGTGAAGGTCGTGGCAGCTCAGTGGCTTTTTGATGAAGAAGAAAAAGAGAAACGAGGAAAGGATTGGAGCGTCTAGGCCTGTATAAATAGACAATGGGGGGGATCCACACCTGACTGCCCCACGCTATGCCTCCTTTGGCTGCTGCTGCTGACTCAGCTGCACCGAGTGCCGCTTGACGCCTCGACACCAAAACCAGACAGTCTGCTGCCAAATCGTTGACCGCGGCGGAAGAGCCTGGAATATGAGTCGATCTAGCATGGCTGCTTACCCATGACTAAACATCGGCCCAGATTACAAGGCGTATATTGTTCAACTTTTATTGGCGCGTCAATGCCTCGCCATGTCGTTGGCCGACGAATATTTGCCCAGTCGATCGAGCAGCGAGTCGGGCAGTTCTTAGCAGAGAGACGGGCCTTGGGCAAAAGTATACTGCTCGGTATATAGATCTGGAACCAACTGCTCATATGGGCAGTCGGATGGGTCGACTAAATTGAACTGGCCTATCTGTCCTGGTGTCCGTCTCCCCAAATGTCATCCATGCTTCGTTGCTGTCTGTAGCTGTTCGATGCCCCCATGTCATTATCAGCCGGTAACCTCCGCATCCTGAAGTGTATTCATACTATGGCCTCACAAGCCCCTTGCCCAGCAGTTCGTCGGCCACCTCGGACACGAGTTTCTCTTCTGGAAAGACCTTGCGTTTGGCCGCCACTGTCCCCTGCGCATCCATCGTCCGCAGCAAGTCGGCCAGCTCACCGTTTGCATCCGAGCCGTATACCAAATGACCCAGAGACGACAGCATGCCCTGCAGTGCTTCTACTGACTTTTCCTCCTGGCTGATGGCCTCGACAACTGACGCCGCCAGTTCGACCTGATCACCCTCCGGCAGACTGGCCTGGGATCCCTGGCTCCTCGTCCGACGGTTGGCCAGCGCCAGGTTGAACAGGAGAGAGGATGCCGCCACTCTGACATTGTCGTGGCCGTCGTCGAGGAAGCTTGACGATACCAGCTCGGTGACGGGCGTCCGAAGGTCCGCATTGCCAACTATCTCTTCTGGAAACAGGGGCGTGGAAAACAAGTTGCACGCCATTTGCAGCGTGACGAGCCGAAGGGCATAGGGACAGTCGATTTGCTTGTTCACCGAGTCGAGAATCTGGCGTGTCGTCTCGTGCCCCTTTTCCTCAGCATAGTAGCCGCTGACGCGAGGGTCTACGAGCGCACACCGGAAGAGATCAACGACGGTAAACAGCATATCGGGTGCCACTTTCTCGACCGATTCGCGCATCAGCCCTGACAGCTGGCCCATGTCTGGAATGATTGCATTCTGGGTGTCCACGCCCCCCCTGGTCTCGATGAAGCGTATCAGGCTTTGCACCTCTGGCCTCTGGGACAGTTCGTCTCCCATCTTGGCCGTCAGCTTGGCCACTGGGGGTACCTTGGGGAACAAGACGGGATGGACGTCGGGATTGGAAAAGCTTGGCAGTCGCAACTTTTGGTGCGGGTGAGAAGGGTGTGCCATTTGTACGAGAAGCTGAACATTGCCCCTGAGGCCGGCTGGGTCGGCCCCGGACCAACGGTTCTCTTGCTCCCCCTTGAGAAAGGTGACAAAGGTTGGCGTTGCTCTGATGGCATAGGCTTGGGCGATGGGTGCGACTTGCGGCTGGGCCACGTCGATCTTGATGAAAAACGCCTGGTTGCCGAACTCGCCGGCCAGTTGGTCGTAGATGGGGTACAGGGCCTTGCACGGCGGACACGTGGCCGAGGTGAAGAAGATGACGGCGCATGATGGTTTGGCTTCGTCCAGTAGCCGGAACAGGTCCTCCTGTCTGGTGACCGTCTTCACTCTGTGATTGCCTTCTTGTTTTGAAGGTCTAGGAGCCGGTGCCTTGGCGCTCTGCTCGAGCCCGAGGATGGAGCCGTTTGACGTGCCTGAGTTGGCGCCTTGCAAAAATCGGTCATACAAGGTCCGGCCGAGGGGAGTATCTAGGAGAACTCGGGGCAGGTCTGAAATGTAAGTCGGTATGCCTTTGCCCACGAGAAAGTTGGAAAAGGAGTCGGTAAAGTTGTTGCAGTTGTGGCGGGAAAGATCATAGGCCTGGGGATAGCCATGTCAGCAATTTTGGGCGACAGGGGACGTGAGTGAGGTGAAGGACATGCCTCGGAGGTGAAAATGGGTCGTAGTGAGTCGAGGAACTCTTCAATCACATCCATGGGCAGGTGCGTCGTCCCGAGGTGAAGCCTTTGCAGGGGCCGGCCGAGATGGGAGGAGCCCGGCACGATGGTAATGATGCCCCCGTCGTAGACGTATTCGCGCCCGTCGAGCTCGATGGAAGTGTGATAGATGGCATCGACCTGGAATCCCAACAAGCCCATGGACAATTGGCGGGCAAGTCCGCGGGAGAAGTCGTACACCAGCAGATGGACGTCCATTGTGGGCGGCCGACGAGGGAGGCCAGAGGGGATGGATATATGTTGCGACGATGGAGAAATGTTGTAAAAAGGGATGGACTCGCTGGCTGAGAGAGGGAGGGGTGGTGGTGGTTAAAAGGTTTGGGGCTTGCCCAGTGAGTGACCGCCGATGAGCAGCTGCGTCAACGAAGCTTTCGGGCCGCGGACTTTGGCTGCGGACTTTGACTGTGGGGGCGCCCTGTAATTCTCCGTCATGGGCCAGTCGCCCGTCTCCCTCTTGGTCGGCATGATTCCCCTGACCGGTGCATAGGAATAGAACTCGTGATTCAGTGCCGGATAGCACAGAGGCGGCTCGAAGCCGTCATCCTAGGTCGGTACTGGCCGCCACGTCCTGCGCATATTACTAAGTTGCGCAGACTGGTAGCCGGTACTTTAGAA